>JANHFT010003559.1:24126-39399 GCA_032467955.1 Pseudoxenodon macrops | reverse complement strand
AGGAAGGAAGGAAGAGCTTGATAGGGAGGGGAGGAAAGAAAGGAAGAGCTTGCTAGGGAGGGAGGGAGGAGAGAGAGGGAGGGAAGGAGAGAAGGAAGGAAGGAAGGAAGAAAGGAAGAGCACATTGACTGTGTGACTTTTAGAACCCACATCTTGCTCTGGTTGAATAACCCATGAAGGAATAATAGGATGGTAGAAGTTTAGTGTCACTTGCTCTCTGAAGCTGACCCCTCTGCTTTGCAAACCACAGTTTAGATCAGCGCCCAGAAGGCATAACTGATGGCAGTTTAATCCAGAAGGTGTCTCTGATGACTGATTGATGGCTGTGTGTAATGGCAACCACAGTGATAAAGACTTTAAACGGGGAGAACCCAAATTCGGGTCTCTTTTCAAACAAGGTCATTGTCTGCTGCCCCTCGGCGGTTATCTCCGTTCCCCAAGCTTTGTGGTGGGAATGCTTCACCCGGGTGGCATTGGGTCCTCTTGAGCTTCGGGAGGAGAAACGCTGCAAGCAAGAGGTGCCTGTGTGGAGATGAGCAACCTCTTTGTCCAAACCTCCTCAGTCCCCCGTGAACTGAGCGGCTCCCAGGAACCGTCGCTTCCCCCGCAGTCCTCGGCCTTCCCACCGCAGCCCAGGCTTCGTAGACAGGACACCAGATGGTGGGACAGATTACTGGAATTTGATTTCCAGATCAATCTCCAAGCAAGAGGAGCAAATGGCACTCCAGATGCATTTTCCCTAATCGCCTGGAAGGGAACCTTTGAGTCTTTGAGCCGCCTCCCGGAGCAGCCGGATAATCCTGCCCTGCAGAGAAGGTGGCCGTTCAGAGGCCAGAGAGGAGCCTGGCGGGGCAGAGGAACCCAGATCAGGATCCAGGACACCCACAGTCCTTCTGGCCCACATTCTGTCACCAGGACAGGGATGGGGTTCCAGTTATTGAAGATGCGACTTAATAAACACCCACAGACACCATAATGGATCTCACCATTCCGTCAACACCAGGAAGCCCTTCAGCCTGAAGGTCTGTTTGCGTAAGGGGGGGAAGCAGAAAGTTGGAACCCTTTTCCAGCTCCCCACTCTGGCCATGGGGGGGGAGGTGTTTGTGGAATCCTGAAGGTCCCAAGTTGGCCGCTGCCAAAAATGTTCCGCGGTGCTGCTTCTTCCTCTGTGAAGCTGTGACTTTCTCCAGGACTGAGCTCTGTGGGAGCCCTTCGTGCCAGTCTCACATTTGCATGCTAAAGCAGCCGTGCGTTTAAGAGGCTGCGCCTTTTATCATGGCAGTCATTACCCGATTCACATTTGCTAGGTGAAATCCGGGTGAGAGAGTGCGAAGGAAGGAGGGGCGGGCAGGACACCATTGGAGGCTGGCAATGTGCTAAAGGCAGGGACTTTGTCTCCAGTAAACATCTGAAGGTCACCCCAAGCCTTAGGAGAATTCTGAATTCGCAGTTAGCCCCCTGCTACTGTATGCAATTTAAGGACATTCCCTGGCTGAAAAATGGAATATTTATTTAATAAATAATGGAGGGAGCCACAAGGGAACCGATGACAGAGACATATTATCATTTACTGGAGAGCATCGGGATGCAATGTGGCTTCTGGGATGCCTTTCCACAGCACTTCTGTGCTCCTTTCAAGTCCAGAAGCATCTCCAGTTTGTGGCCCTGCAGTGGTCCCCTCCCCCAGCCAGCATGATGGAAGATGGGGGTCTCTGAGACCTCTTTTTTAATATTATTTTTCCTCCCCTTTTTGGGGGCAGATGCTTGAAATTTCAGTCCTCCCCATCTCCCGAAGAGAAAGAGACTGTTCCTTTAAGAGGGTGGATTATGCCTCCCATTTCCTCTGCTCGCCTTGTTTTTCATGCCAGTCTCTCCCCTCGGATACCTTCTGACAATTACCACTTCCCCAGCAGCTGGCGTGTGCTGTTTGGTGTGTGTGCGCGTGTGAGTACGGGCACATGCTGCTATGTATGCGCAAGGGGTGATTGGAGCCATGCTTCTCCCCCCCCCATTGCTGAAATTTACATTGAACCACAAATTAATTTCATAATTTTTTCCTCTCTAATTATGCCAACATCTGCTGCAAAGGCAAGCTGTGTGCATGGATTTTAATAGCTTGCTTTCCCAGGGTTCTCTCTCGCTCTGCCTCTGCTCTGAACTTTCCAATAATTATCACCAGGAGGAGAGCTTTCTTTTTCAGAGGCAAAGAACGGGGGGGAGGGAGAGGAAGAGAGGCAGGAACACCCAAAGGACGAAAGCTGACTCTGCCCGTAGAGAAAGGAGGGAGGAACAGCTGGATTCACACAACAGCTAAGCCCCAGTTTATTTCAGCTATCATCCATAGGACTGTCTGGCGGAGGAGGAGGAGGCCCCAGAGTGGTGTCCAAGCACCCCCCTCCCTCCCTCCCTCCCTCCCTCGCTCAAGGCTGAAAGATGGCTGCTGGGCCGCCTAATCTCAGCCTGGTGGGGGTTGCGCTGGGGGAGCACACAGTTGCCTTCCTTCACACGGTCGCTCATCCACAATCTGAAACGGGATGGGCTCCCTAACGAGCACCAACCCATTGTTGGGCTTCACAGACTGAGCCCTGATTTCACACAGCAAATCATATTAGATTATTATCCCAAATAATCTAATCAGGACGGACAATAATGAAGCTTGACATCTTCTGAAAAAGCCACTTTGGATTCGGGGTTCTGTGGGGTCCTTTCGTCAATCTTGGGTTATTTAACCACTTTCAGCAAGTTCAGTCAATCACTGCTATGGTTGTTTGTTTAGTTGGGGTTGGAAAATTGTCTGGATCGAGCCCACTGTGGCTAAGTCAGCCTACGTGCTCAAGCCTAACCTAACCTGAGCACGGGGCCTTGCAAACTAAGTCTGAAAAGTTTGCTGGTCTCTGCTGTCGAAAGCCACTTTTCAAATGAATACATACATTGTGTGTGGGGTGGTGGTGGTACGAAGCCCTCTTCCGGCCCAAACTGGCCACAGAATTACTAGCCAGCCACTGCCCGGTCCCTGGCATCGCCTCCGTTCTCCGTGGCCTCCGCCTTGCCAGAATGTGCAAATGTGCCGTCTGTCATTGGACTAACTCTCCACTAGGGACTAGACAGAGACCATCAAATCTGCCCTTCCTGCCAAGAGATGCCTTTCAGGGCCGTCTCCGGGAAGGAGGGGAGGGCTCTGGCCGCAGCTTCGAGGAGGAAAGTCTTGGGTGCGGATTCTGTTTGGCTCGTTCAAATAGACATTCACACTTCCCAGCAGAGGTGCAGCTGTTTACGTTTGCAGGGTCTCTGAGACCTCACCGAGTGGGATTTTCCATTTGGATATCAGGAGCTGTTGGGGAAGGCATGGTGGGAAGGAAGCCCCCCTTTTCCAGTGCTGGCTGGACGCTGTGATTATGATGGCGATTGACCCACTGCCCGCCAGGCAGTTCTGACTGGTCCTTTTGACTGTCGGAGACTAGGAAATGGGCCTTCGTTTTCTCCCTACAACAACAACCCTAGTAGGTAGGATGGGCTAAGGCAAACACGTGGCCAAAATCCCATTGAATTCCCATGATTGAGGGTGGACTTGAACCCGAGTCTTCCCAGACTGAATCCTGGTCCGTGATGGCAGGTCACCTCTGGCCATGATTTAATTTCATTTGTACATTCTTCTTCTTTCTAGCAGACCCTCTTTGCAGGAAGGAGAAAAGGCTTTCAATAAAAGCTCACCATTCAAGTGAAAAAAGGTACAAGATTACGTGCCCAAGAGGTGCATTATGCACATAGAGCCTCTAGCTGAGACCACCTTTGGGGAAAGTCGAGGGGCCTCGTTCTGCAAGGACTGGGCCAGGGTCAGTTCTGGCAAAACCCCCCAGCTGGCTGGCAAAGCGTGGAAAGGCCGAGATGAGCCCCTCTTCGCTTGCCTATTTTGCCCCCATGGGGCGGCCCTTAACGTTCCTTCCGTGGCCCCTCAATCCCCAGAGTCAGCAGTGAAGCATTGAGGGGAGAAATGGCTTCTTGGGGCCATTTTTTAAAATAGGTTTTAATGTCTGGGCAAACATCTGCTTTTCCTACACGTTCATAACTCCCTCCTGGCAGCGTCTGCTATGAGAAGGCGTCCTAGAGAAGCAGAGAGGCGGGATGGGGCAGAGGACAAAAACAGCAGATGGAGCCTCCTGGTCCCTGAATAGTCTCCCTGGGAAGGCTCTGGAAGGCGAGGGCGCAGTGGCCCTCTCCTCTCTTCCTGGAGCCTCCCCCCGGCCTCCTGAGCCCTTCTGCTCTTCGGGTAGCGAGAGTGGCTGCCCGCCTGGCTTTGTGGAAAGGGGCAGCAGATGGCAGGTGACAGAAGCCCTCAATAAATAATCCACCCCTAATGAGAAGAGCTCATCCAACCCCCACCCACCCCAGCTCTCCTGCTTCCTTCGTCCACTCTTCCCCTTAGCCGTCCTGGAGTTGGCCCAGGGTGCCATTTGGTTCTGGGCTCCAGGAGCATTTCTCCTCTCCTTGGCACACGGCCCCTTGCTTTGCCCCGCACTCGCCTGATAGGATGCCCAACAGGAACCCAGCTCTGCCTCGGCCCAAATTGCCACCTTCCTCCCCGTCGGAGGGTGAGGACCAGACTGGTGACCTGCTGCCCTCATCAGCAGGCCCCGAGGACCGAGAGGCAGGCTGGCCTCCCGCCCTTCTCTATACTGTGCCTGGGAGTAAGGGAGGTGCTGAAGGAGGATCCAGCCCAAGCCCCTCCCCTTCCACAAAGAAAGGCCGGACTGGGTCGGCCGGGAGGCTCCTCCTCTTTCTTTGCTCCTTCTGAGAACCTTTTGGCAGGCTGCACTTTTCCTTCTCCCACCAGAGCAATCCGGCTCCTGCCTGTTTTCCAGGGGGAAACCAAGAATGGTTTTGGCGCAACGGATTGAGAGCGCAGGCGGAGCAGGTTCAGGGAGGTCCTTCCTTCTCCAGCAGGAACAAGGTGAAGTTATCTGAAGTGAAGCTTCCTGGCCAGAGGGGGGACTCCAGGTGGGATGAAACCCCCAGCTCTGCTCTTCATCAGACAACGGACCCAGGAGCTTCTCTTCGTGAGCTCTAAAACCCTGTTGCTCTCCAGGCCTTTTGAGGGTTGCGCCTGCTAGGAATGCAGCTGTGGTTCCCCTTGTGGCCTTCCCTGCCCAAAGGAATGTTTCCAGTTGTGTTTCTGATTGCGTTAAGATGAGTCCACTGTCAGCTAACAGGACCACCAGAACCTCCAGGTTGAGTAGCCTTCCACCTCTGGATTCCAGCTGCTATCCTTCCCACTGGACCTCAGACCCCACCTCTGTTTCTCAGAAGCTGTTGGCAAGCCTTGGCAAGGAAGCAGATGCTGCTTCAGATAGGCTGACCTTGATTGGTTCCAGAAGGACCTGGCATTCCCCTCTGAAATCACAACACAGGCAGCCTTCAGTCTCTGCCATGTGCCCATGTGGGGCGGTAGATCACTCGTGCCCACAACTCTGCTGATGGCATTCCAGGTCACAGCGCTGGCTGGGTCCATGCATCACATTGAGCTGGTGTTTCTCAACCTTGGCAACTTTACGATGGGTGGACTTCAGCTCCCAGAATTCCCCATCCATCTTAAAGTTAAGAAACACTGCATGAAGCCGCAAGGAAAGGAGCTTTGTTGCAGGAACCCAACAGCTGAGAATGATTTGCATTCTCTGGTTCAGCCCAGCAGGCGTTTATTTGTGCCCCATGCAAGCCTGGCCATTCTGGTGCCACCCTCCCCAGGTTCCCTGAAGGGCAGCAGAAGCCACCTCCCTCCCTCCCGCTTGGCCCGTCCTGCCTCACCTTGGCTGGGCCAGACTGGCTCCTTGGGGAGCCCCTGTTCTTCCAGCAAGTGGAGACCCCTGAGAAGTGTCCTTACTGTCAGACCTTGGCCTGGTTGTGTCATTAATAGTTGATTCTGCTAAGAGCTTCCTTTAATGACCGCATGTCTTTCTTATAAAGTAGAGCCTGGATGGGAGAGATACATCAACGGGGCCAATTAAAGACGCTATTTAAGCCACTCAGTTCAGGGAGGAAAATCATTAGGGTGGTTAATGGCCTTGGGGGAAACGGCAGAGTAAGGAGGCAACTGGCCGGAGGGTCGGGAAAAGGCTCCATGGCTTCAAACTAGGGACCTTCGCAGGCTGGATGAAGACGGTGCGCTTGCAGGATCTTTGGGAAGCAGAGGCCCGCCTGCCTGGCAGAGCCCAAGGAAATGAGCTTGGCAGGAAGGAGGCAAGGCCCTTCCCTGAGCAAAGAGAGCTGAAGCATTTGCTAAGTCCTAGGAAGCGAGGTAATATTCAGAAGAGGGTTTAGGGGGTTGCTCTCTCATGCAATGGGGCAAAAGCAGGAAGAGGAGACACAGCCCTTCAGACTGGCAGGAAGGACTAAGGGTGGCATGATAGCCGCCTTGCAGGATTTGAGGGGCTGCCCCAAAGAAGGGGGGGCCAAGCTCTTCTCCAAAGCCCCAGAAGGCAAGAGAAGAAGCAACGGATGGAAACCAAGCAAGGAGAGAAGCAACCTGGAACTTCCTAACAGGGAGAAGAATTAACCAGTGGAACAACTGGCCTCAGGAAGTTGTGGGTGCTCCAACACTGGAGGTTTTTAAGAAGAGACTAGATAACTATTTGTCTGAAATGCTATAGGGCTTCCTGCCTAAGCAGGAGGTTGGACTAGAGGACCTCTAAGGTCCCTTCCAACTCTGTTATTCTGTTATGATCCCGATATTGGAGCCCATCTCAAAGAAGGAAACGTCTAGTCTTTTTATGGAGTTGATTTTCTGGACTGGCCTACCTAGCAGGGCTGGCAGAGCCTTCATGCCCTCCGGAGCCCTTTGGGGAGGCAGCATGGCCCCCCCCAGCCCAGCTGGCCTTGGCTGTGCCCTCCCCTCAGCTTCTTGGAAAGCCCCTTTCAAGTGAGTGGCAGGTCATTTCAGACCTGGAGACAATTGCTGTGTGTGTGTGTGTGTGTGTGTGTGTGTGTAGGGGGAGGGGAACGTGATGAATTGCACAGCTATTGAAGCCCTGAGTAGTAAACTCCATATTTTGAACGCCATTTAAATGCCTGCAAGCAGATTAATAAGGTCTAGGTAATAGTAGCGCCAACAGCCCATATTTATTCTATCTTAAATGCCAGTTTGTCAGGCTGTATTAACACTGATGTTTAGGCTTGGATTGAGGAGAGGAGACCGGAGCGGCTTTATCTCTGGCAAACAGGCAGTCGCAGCGACTTTATCAATCTTCGGCTCCTGCACAGCTGCCTCTTCAAGGGCGGGAGGGAGCGCCCCCTCCTCAGGGCCCCCTCCCCGCTCTTTTTAATCAGAGGAGGAGAAGTTCCCAGCTTGATTGTTCCATTTTTATCTCTTTTATTTACTCCGTTTTAATGTCTTTCAGTGCATATTTTATTCCCATCCAGGCAGGGCCCCCATAGCTGACGTTTCGCCCCCTTCGCCTTTGCAGAGGGAGAGGAAAGGATGAGCAGGGAAGGGGGCAGAGGAGGGGGTGATCCTGCCAGCCCCCCCCCATTTTGCCCAGCTCAGTTTCTCTTCACGCTTGGGCAGAGTTGAAAAGAGGGGCTCTCTTCTGCCCTCACAGCAGCCCACCTGTTGGGGGGGGCTGGCAAAAGAGGGGCTTGGGAGCCTTGCAAGGCAGCCAGGGGGCTCAGGCCGGGCGAGGGGCTTCTGGGGCTGCTCCCTTCTCCACTTCTACAGGGCGGCTCGGAGGGGCCCCTGGGAAACGCCTTTTATGCTGCAGCTGGAAGGGGGCCCTGCAGCCCGGAGGACTTTTGCCTGTTGGGTTTTCTCCACCCGTTCTCTTCAGCCCCCTCTGGCTGCCTTGCATCTCAAGGGAAAAGCCCCCGAGTTCAGGGTGGGTCTCTTCCAGGACTTGGCAAGGCTACAGAATTCTCTGGGTCTCTGGCCCTAATCCCTCGCCCTAAGGACAGCAGAATAATGAGTTTAATGGTGCAGTTACTGCACATTTCCTTAATGCACAACACGGTGGCCAGCATGGTGGGAGGGGGAGCGGAGGGGCTGGGCATGCCGGAGAGGGCAAAATTGCTTCCTTATCCAAACCAGCTCTTTGCCCAGCTTCCGTGTGTACCGCTCCCCACACCTCAGCCTCCCCTTCCCCTTAAGCCAGGGGGCGACCTCTCCTTCCCCAGCCCTTAACCCAGAGAGCCAGGATGGGGAGGAGAAGAGAAAGCAAATGGGTTTAATTTAGCAGCCATTAGTTTTTCAAACATCAAAGGGCACAAAATGGAAATCCTCATTAGCTAATAAAAAGCCCATTGCTCACTCTTGCATTCTTTAATATAATTAACAGCAGCCAGCAGTTCAGTTAAAGCTTTTGCAAACTCCATCCGCTCCGCAGCTTTTGCCAACGAGGTGCCCATCATTCCTGCCAGCCTTCCCACCAAGCCGAAGTCTCTGGCAACCCTAAGCATGCAGGTTTAGTTTAGTTTACTTTATTGTCATTGCACATGGTACAAGGAAATCAAGTGCCCTCTTCAGTATCCATATAACTATAAGAATAAAAACACAAACATACATCCTTTACGTTCTGTATAATTGCAATGGAAAACCCGATATTGCACTATAGCATAGAATTCAATATGGTTCTTGCCCTGGGATAGAAGCTGTTTTTTCAGCCTATTTGCCCTTGTTTTTATTGTCCTGTACCGGCTGCCAGATGGTAATAGTTCAAAAAAAAAAAGAGTGGCCAGGATGAGATGGATCTTTAAGAATGTTTTGAATTTTCTTAAGGCAACGGGAGCTATAAAGCTCTTCCAAAGAGGGGAGGGGGCAACCAGTGACCCTCTGGGCAATGACATTGACCCTCTGGAGCGCTGTCCTACCTGTCACTGTGCAATTGGCAAACCAGACACAGGTGCACTCAGTTAAAATACTCTCTACGGTGCAGCAATTTAAGGTCACCAGCAGCTTTTCGTTCAGTTGTTTCCTGAGACGTCTCAGGTCGTTTAATCTCTGCTGGGCCCTTTTGACCAGGGCTGGAATGTGAGGGCCCCAGGTCAGGTCCTCTTTTATGATGACTTAAACTTAAAACTGGCCACTTGCTCCACTCGGTCACCAGTGATAATCAAGGGCTGGATGTTGGATCTGTTCCTTCTATAGTCCACTATGAACTCCTTGGTCTTACTGGTCTTAAGGACCAAGTTATTGTCTCCACATCAGGAAAGCCACCGTTCCACCTCATCTCGATAGGTAGACTGTTGCTAGTGGTACCCTCATCCTGTATGTCCAAGCCATCCAACTTGGTTGGGTAGATGTTGCCTCCTTCTTTGACCAACCTCTGCCATTGTCCAAGCCCCTCCATGGGACCCAGAGCTGTTCTTCTCGTACTTTTACCAAGCAATGCAATCTATGCCCTCCCTCAACAGAAGGTTCACCATGATGTTTTTGTGAGGCTGCAGTTCTTTCCCGGGGATGGATCTCAAGCCAACTCCAGGCTGCTGCTTAACCCTCTCTCTGCCTTGTCCCTGGGGGGGGAGGGTCTCCTGACTTCCCTCAGCGACTCTGACTGCCCTACATTGAGCACAAGGGGGCTGCCTTTCTTTGATGGGGAATGTGGACCCCTCAGCCCTTCTCAGGTTCCAAAATGAGGCATGGAGCCTTCTAGAACACACAGCCACAGTCCCACTGCCTGTTGTTCCTGGCACGGTTTCTGGCAAGGATTTGGAGTGAAAATAAGCATCAACGCAGGACGCATTCCCCTCGAAACCTATTCTTAAGCACTTCACTTCTCCTTCAACGAATGTGGCTATATTTACATGTACATGAATGCTGTTAAAAAAACTACCAAACATTAAACAAAAACTGTGACAAGCGACAGAAAACAGGTTATTGTATTACAGATGTAGTAAAAATGCCTATAATTTTCCATTGTAAAGGAGCTGCGTGAGAATCAAATGAAACCATGAATGACATTAATGAAAGGGATGCATGTTTCAACCAGCGGGGAGTTCTACCATTGGAAAACCAATAAAGAAAACACCTTCCCCTCCACCAGTCAATTGGCTAAAGCAGCACCTGTCAACCTTGGGAACTTTAAGACGCGTGGACTTCAACTCCCAGAATTCCCTGGGCTTTAAGGATTTAAGAGGCGTGGACTTCAACTCCCAGAATTCCCTAGCCTGTGTGAGAAATTTTGGGAATTGAAGTCCACACATCTTGAAGCGGCCAAGGTTGAAAAATGCCACTGCAGCGGCAGCATCCTGCTAGGGCCCTGGAGCAACTCCAACCCTCCCTGGCATGATGGGCAGCAGACTGAGCCTTGGGCCAATTAAAGCGGGCTCCTCTTAACAGACCCGGTGAGGAAGGGAGAGCCTCGTGGGCTTGGAGCCCCTTTGTCTCAGCCAGGTGGCCTTGGGGAAGCCGGAGGAAGGCGACTCTCACTCCCAGATCAACTGCTGGAACTCGTGTGGAGCCTGGCAGGGGTGGAGGTGGCAGAGCTCTGCTCCTCTTTTTTTAACTTTCCTTCATTGAACTATTTCTGCCCCTTTTCCTTAGGAGCAAAATCGGTCTTTCCCCCCCTTCCCTTCCCTTCTCCCTCCAAGTGAAATTGAAAGGCGTCTCTCTGGAAGGGCCTGGCTGCTCCAGCTGCCTCCAAGGTGCTGCAGGAACCTTTCCGAGTCCAAGGCCAGTTCCTCTCCTTCCTGTTGTTTCTCCCTCGCGGAGGTCT
Organism: Pseudoxenodon macrops; assembly: GCA_032467955.1. Taxonomy (NCBI): domain Eukaryota; kingdom Metazoa; phylum Chordata; class Lepidosauria; order Squamata; family Pseudoxenodontidae; genus Pseudoxenodon; species Pseudoxenodon macrops. The sequence goes on along the minus strand of JANHFT010003559.1, from coordinate 28,705 downwards.
TCTGCTCAGCCGGCTGAGAAGGAGGGTTGCAGCCTCTCCAGGATGTCGCTGCTGGGCTCCCACCAGAGGGACTTTCTGGCTCCTCAGATAGACGGCCTCAGCTCCGAAAGAGGATCCTAGGAACACAAACCTAGTTACTCCCCTTCTGCTTTCTTGCCGTGAGAGCGGAGGGTCCGTGTCCAGCCCTTCAACCTGTAAGACCCCCAAAAAGAAGCACACATGCAGACCTTCCTTGGCTCCTCTGGCCAACCAGGGCGGCTCCTGCTCCTCTGCCCCTTTTGCCAATGAGGCTGAACAGGAAGGCCAGTCACCTGTCTGCTCTCTGGGGAAGCGCCAGGTGAGATGATGACCTGTCCCCGGGAAGAAGAGATTGCGGTTTCTGGGAAACCATTCGGGGCTCAAGGCTTCACCTGCAAAGGTAAGAGACGAGCCTCTCTCAAGGTGTTAATTCAGATCTGGCTTTCAAAGATTAGCGATTAATCCAAGTTTCTAAACATTTAAAGAGTTTCAAAAGCCGCTTCCTCCATTTTCCTCCAAGGAAGCCTATGCTGTTATCCAGAGACTGACAGGCAGCCCAGGAATTGGGGTTTGTAGGGGAGACTTAACCAGGTCAGTGAATGACCGGCTGCATTCACACAACTGATTTAAAACTAGGTTAGTTTTAAACCTTGGCTTCTCTTCCTTTATGTGCTGTATGAATCCAGCCCTTTGGGCTACTTTGTGACAATGTATGGGGGAAACTCTGAAAACTGGTTAATTCAGAACCCAAACGTGATTCTGTGAGCAGCTTTTACTTATGTCCATGAATGGTGTGGCTGTTACGTCCTTGGAGTGAGACCAGGGTCCTTGCCTGCTCTGCAGAGAAGGCTGCTTTGCCATGCCAGCTTCCAGTTCTGCTGGTTGTGTCTTTGTCGGTTGTGTGTTTGTTTGTCGTATGTATTGTGCACACACAGCCCAGTGGTGGCTCTTGGTCAATCTTGGTTTACCTCGAAAAAGCAAAGCGAGGTTATACTGGTTAGGAACTGGAGAGGCTTATAGGATGAATGCTGAATCTGGTCTCAGAAGGAGGCTGTTGTTGACCCACTCAAACACTGCCACCGAGGATGGGATTTGATGCGGCCACCCAATCGGTCAGAGTTAAGATCCACCCCGGCACCCATTTCCTTTGCTGCTAGAGTTGAGCGAGACTGGCTTCTGTAATATTAGAGTTTATTTACAGAATTAGTGTGTGTGTGTCTTTCTCCCTCCCTCTCTCTGTCTCTCTCTTCTTCTGAGCTGGTCCTCCGTTTCAGAAGGCTTTCCTTTTGAGTCAGAAAGGTAGAAGGCTGCTGAAAATGAATCTTTTCTTTGTGCATGAAATAACTGACAGGGAAAATCTGGGATCTCTTATCTAGAGAGCATCATGAGTCCGTATGGGAACTACACTTATACTACTCAGTTGAAAGAAGTTGGAACATGGGGTTATTTTTGATTATTCAGTGGATGTTCTGCCTTTCCCTCTAAGACAGGGATGTCCAGTTTTGGCCTCGCTAAGACCTGTGGACTTGGACTTCCAGAATTCTGGGAACTGATGTCCACAAGTCTTAAAGTGGTCAAGGTTGGACATCCTTGTTCTAAGTTGTTTAATCCACCTAGCAGTTCCCTGATCTCTCTGGATGGATGGGAGCCCTTGCCTCCCCCCTCACCCTTAAGCGTCAATTGGACGTATCCTTGGTCTCTGCAGGTCGAGTCAGGGAGAAACTGAGGCAGACACTGCACTGAAATCAGGATGTTGGCTGTATTCGAATTCTAAAGTGGGTGCCTCCCCTCTCCAGAAATCCTGGGAAGTTATCCAAAGCATAATAAAGGATGCACCACCCGTGCATGAATGCATGCATGCAAGAAAAATGGAAGGGCTGCGGTGTGCTGTCCCAGTGGCAATGCTACCCACTGGGGCAGAGGCTGCAAGTGCCACTCCAGGGAAAAATGAGCAGAGAGCAAATACCCAGCTATGAGCTGCTTTGACAAGCTTCAGTTGGCCGCTCTTTCTTCCTCTGTCCCTGGGCGAAGAAGTCTCGGGGGCAGCCTGGCTGGGTGAGGCTGGCAGTGTAGCCTGGCCCTGCCTGGAAACAGGATCTCCACGGCGGCCTTCCCCTGGGCAGCCCTGGCCCTCCCGCCTTGACCTGCCAGGGCAGCCCTTTCCCAGGCTGTGACCCCAGGGAAGGTCAAGTGACATCCGTCTCTGGTGGAAAGAAGCCAGCCCTTCCCTTTCTGCATCGCCCCCCTCCTTCCACTTGCCTTTCCAGCCCATTGTTCACAGGCGGAGAACTTGGCCCGCTGCCTTGGCACTTCGCCCTGCCTGGTCTCATTCGCCAGCAGCCCAAAGAGGGTGGCCTTTCCCCAGCATGGCAGAGCTGCCTGCCCAGAAGAGCAGCTGGGTGGGAGCTGCGGAGAGGCACAGCTGGGCTCCTGGGTGTCCATCTGCTTCCTCAACAAGGTGGTCACCAGGCCTGGCTTTGCAGCTGGCTTCCTACGGGAAACTGCTCATGGGCACAAGCGGGCAGCAGGCGGACAAAGCCAGTTGTGCCAGCCAGGGGCTCCTTGGGCAGAGAAGTGTGTCTGTTGTGTAAAGCATCACATGGGGGGGATTGCAGAGGCTCTTGCCTTGGGACAACCCAGCCATGGTTAGCTTAGCATGATGCCCAGAGTTGAAATGAAGGGTCCTTGGTGCTCTCTGAGCTTGTTTGTTTTCTTGCAGACGTTTCGTTACCCAAACTAGGTTGCACCATCAGTGTGCTACTTAGTTTGGGTAATGAAACGTCTGTAAGAAAACAGCCAAGCTCAGAGAGCACCAAGGACCCTTCACGAGGCCCAGAGCCAGACGGGTGCTTGGAGGCCAGGGGTAAATATATAAACCCGGGTTTAGGCGGACATGAGGACTTGCCACTTAGCTGCCCTGGTTACAGACTGAAAGGGAGCCCATGAGGGCCAGAGGCTTGAAAAGGCCCCACACAGTCCTGCTCTCTCGGGCTGCTGTTTTGACCCCCAAGAGCTTTGTGGCTGCCTTGGAAAGAGCAGGGTGGGGGTTTGCAAGGCGGCTGAATGGCTGAGGAGCAGCCTGGAGGAGCTTCAGCCAGGAGATGCCATCCTGGCCCAGGTGGGAGGCCTTCATTCTCCTTCCCAGCAGCTGGCAGACTTGGGTGAGGAGGAGGAGGAGGAGGAGCAGGAGACGGTCGCCCTATTTCCTGCCCTTCTCCCCCCTCTCCCCCCCTCCCGTCCCCAGGGTAGCTTTAATGCCAGTGCAGTTGTGTTTATGCGAAGGCCTGCCAAGAGCTTCCATGGCCCTGTGTGTGTGTGTGTGTGTGTGTGTGTGAGAGAGAGAGAGAGAGAGAGAGAGAGATCTGTTTGAGGCACACAGCTCCTCAAGCAAACTGGGTGAGTGGGGATTTCTCCCCCTTTCTTTGCAAAAGCACGAGGGGGGAGGGGATCCATTCAGGAAGGGTAACTGTGGCGTCTGGACAGGTGCAGGTTCTGACAGTTTTGAATAGTTGCCAGCCAGCCCTCCGAAATCCTCCACACATCTGCTCTCATCAGTTGGACAACAGATGGGCCCTGCTTTTAATATTTTTGGATTCGGTTAGATTTAGGAGCTGATGTGAACTGATTGCAGAGCGCAGGTGTGGAAAACACAAGCTGCTTTGCCGGCAGGAAGTGTGGGTCAGGCCTTGGCAAGGCTGGGCGAGGACCCCTTGTTCGCCTCTGGGAAATGGGGGAGGGGGAGGGCAGGCAAGAGGAAACCGGCGGCTCCAGCCTTTTTCACACGCGACTCGGGTTTCGGATTATTTTTAGTTAGTTGTTGGACTGTCTACAGCCAGGGATTGAGGGGGGGGGAGCGTCCGCGTGGTAGCTCCTGGCAAAAATGCCAGCGCACCAGCTGCCAGAGGAGAGGGGAGGAGGGGAGGAGGGGGTGCGTGAGAGAATTGGGGTTAGGGAGAAAAGCAGGGGAAAGTGTTTTGCGAGGGGCAGGAGACTTCCTGGGGGAGAAGGGGGCGTCCCGAGGGCTGCAGGCGAAAGAGATGCGGCTGAAGGGCTAAAATGTGTCCGAGAAGTCAAACACGTCGGGGGGGCCTTTTCACAGCACACTGGTGCTAGTGGCGCCTGGCTCTTCCTTCCTTCCGCTCGCCGGCCAGGCGGCTTGTTGGGCAGCAGCCCGGCAAAGGCAGGGCGTCCCCGCGAGCCCCCTGCCCCAACGGTGCAGGCGGCGGCGCGGCCAGCTGGACCCCCAGCCCCGCCGAGCCTCCGCCCTCCTCCTGCTGGTGGCAGACGCGGCTTTGGGCTTGGCGACCCGTCGGATTAAGGACGGGCCAAGCGGCGCCCTGGGAGAGTTCTAAGCTCCGGCTGCAAAGTTCCCTCCGGCTGGCTCGCAGGGCTCCCGGGGCTTTTGCTGGCCCCCGCCAGCCCCCCTGCCTCTCGCTTAAGCCTTGCCCCCCCCTCGCCCCGCCCGCCCGCCATAAATCCAGCAGCACCAGCAGCGGGGAGACCATCTGGGCATCCCTGGCGGAGGAGGGCAAGGAGAGCAGGCGGGCACCGGTCCCTCCCC
>JANHFT010003559.1:0-12073 GCA_032467955.1 Pseudoxenodon macrops | reverse complement strand
GGGCCGGGCAGGAAGGCTGCTGGCCCGGGGAGCCGCCGAGGCAGCGAGCAGACAAACCGGACCCGCCGCCCGCTGGGCCGTTCGGCTCTCGCCGGGACTTGGAAGGCTCCTCTCGCCGGACGCTTGTGGATTACCCGCCGCCCCTTCTTGGAGAGTTACCTCGCCTCGCCCGCGGTCCCCGGACGGTAAGTCTCCCGGTCGCCTCCCTGCCTCTCCCTCCCTCCCTCCCTCCGGGCTCCAGAGGTCCGGCGCCCCCAGCAGCAGCGCCAAAGTCGGCGCCCTCCCCGAAGCATCCCCGGGCGGACGAGTCCCACTTCCGAACAAAGGCGGGAGCCCCGCGGGCCCTTCGCACGGAGGGCTTCAGGCAACGGAGGAGCCCCGGGGCGCTGCAGCCGGTGGCGGGTCGTCCTCCCCCCCCCGTCCCGCTCCCGGGTGACCGTTGTCCCGAGGACGGCGGGAGCCTCGACGGGTTGCTCGCTTCGCTCCCAAAGCGCCTTTCTCGGTGCTTGTGGCGCGGCAGAAGACCCTGCCTGGCCGCCCCACTCCCGCCCTTTCTTTGCGGTCTCCGGGCTCCCGGCAAGGCGGCGCCGTCCAGCGGGGGATTGCCGCCCGGGCGCAAAGCTGTCTCCAAGCGCGCATCCTGAGCGGAACGCTTGGAGCGCTGCTAGGGACCAGCTGCGACCCAAGAGTAGCCAGGACCGCTGAGGGCGCCCACCTGTCCGGGAAAGACACCTCCGATGGCTCCCCTTTGTCTGTCCCTCTGCAACGCCACCTCCCACCCGGAGGGGCCAGATAGAAGAACCTTTCATGCCCGCCCCCCAGCCCAGGGAGATCCGGGGAGGCTTTCTGGGGACCTTCGAGGGTCTGGTTGGGGGATGAGACAGTGAGAAGTCAGGGTGGACCTCCTGCCCTGGCGGCTCTTCAGGCTGAGCCAATCCTCCAGGGTCTGCGGGAGAAGGTCCCCCCCAGCCAGCTTAAGTCTTCAGCGGAGCCTCTTCTGCAGTCAGCTTTCTTTGGGGAAGGGTCCCAGTAGGAGGTGGAGGGCAGAGTGGCTTTTTTGCAGAAGAGAAGGAAGCCACAGGCACCCAGAGATCGGAGCATCGACAGAGGTTGGTGCTGTTGGGTTTAAATTCTGGGCTGTTCCGATTCCGACCCTCCCCCCAAAGGGATCCTTGGCTGTCCTCTTGGTCTTAGCTGACAAGTCAAGCAGCCACCGGTTCCTGCCCCACAGCTTGGCTCCCCCTAACAGATATCCTGGCGGTTGTCCCAGTGAGTCACTGGGCAGCCTTCGGCTCGTGCTCCAGCTCTGCTGATTTTAGGAGATATTTGTGCCTGTGTGCAGCTACAGACGGAGCTACAATTGCTGGGCTTCTAAAACAGGTGAAGTCCCAACTAACAGGTCAGACTCTGGCTTTGTGTGGTGTGAGAACTCGACCCTTGACCGAAACCTTGACCGGCCTTGTTAATGCCAGGCCCTCCTCTCCTCCGAAGGGGGAAGCTTTGTTATGTCTCCCATTCACCTCTGTGGTGGTCCTGCTAGCAACTTTCCAAGGATGTTGGTTTATTTGGCTGGCCTCCTGCTCTCTTGGGAGCTGCTGATTCTGGTCAAGTCCAGAGCGTAATTTTCAGGAGCAGGAGCAGCTGTTCCAGGGAGAATCCCCAGCTGAGGGGTGCTAAGAACCAGGTTTGCACGGGCCAAGCCTGGCTCTGATGGGAGTTGCAACAGCTGATCCGATGTGCCTTTTGCTTCCTCCTGTCGGATTCACCTGGGGGCATCTGGGTGCAAGCGCTTCGCCTTCTCAGGTGGCGTCTCGTGGTCTTCCTCTAAATCCCCGGACCTCCCCTCATTTCAGAAACCAGGCACGAGCTGGGTGAGCAGCGTCGATGAAAAAAATCTATTGAGCGTGAGCAAGATAGACCTTTGCGATTAAGGCTTGGCAGGAGCCATAAATCAATTCGCTACGGGTGGGGAGGGGCTGGTGAGCGAGTGTGTGGAGGGTCCGCACTTCCTTGTCTTTCCTTCCCACCTCTGGGGGCTCCTGCCTGGTGGAATGGCTGCTCTCCGACCCCCAAACCCCAGGTGGACAGATTGGCCGGGGCTCCTAACAGAGGCAGATGGGCCGTGGGGGTGGGTGGGAGAGAAACAAATTCCCTTTGCCCATGCTCAGAGGGGCCTTTTTCTTCATTATTCTCACTTTGGGTGCAACTCGGCTGAGTCTTTCTGATGGTAAAGCATCCGGGAGACCCACAAAAGAGCTTTGACTGAAGAATCAGTGGCCGACGGGGGAGAATGAACCAGTGAGGTTAAAATCTGGTCATCGGTGTGTTTGTGAGGGAATGGTTGTGGATTTGTGGAGGGCACCTGTGTGCAACCTCAGACACCCTCACAGGCAGTCTGGCCTCATGCTGAAGACACCAGGCTAGAAAGCAGGAGGCAGTGAGTTCTAGTCTCAGATGTGAAAGCCAGCTGAGTGAGTTTGGGCCAATCACTTGCTCTCAGCTCAGCCTACCCCACAGGATTGTTGTTGTGAGGAAAAATAGGTGGAGGGAGTTGTGATGGATATGTTTGCCGTCTTGGATTATTTGTAACAATAATAAAGGCAAAATATAAATAAATATACTAATTAATTAATTAATTTCCTGCACTGAAGTCAACGGGCTCCTTCATCCTGTTGACCAACATCTCTATTCAGCATCTCTATTTCGATCCGGGTGGAAAGCTGTGAATGTTGTTTAATTAGGGACGGGCAAAGGAAGGAGGCAAACAGTGTTACTGAGTTCCGACAAGACCTTTGTGGTGTCTGCATGAACCTGAATTGCAACTCCTGGGCTTTTATGGGATGTTGTGCTGCTGCGTTGATCCCAGGGTTTCAAACCACATTTGCAAAACATTTGGCTTAGTTGGCAGTAACCACGTGTGTCGTCCCCCCCCCCATGCTATACTGAGAGGCCCACTGTCGATGGGTTGGCAGATCCCAAAGTGGACGAGTGGCTGTCAGCGGCAGGAATGGAGAGAAGGGGAGAGAGAGGGGGGAACTGGCCCAAAGCCACCCAGCTGGCTTTCATGGCTAAGGGGGGACCCCGTTTCTTGCCTGCTGCCTTCCCCACCAAGACCAAACTGGCTCTTTTAAATGCAATCTGTTTTTCTTGAATTAGGAGCCGGGTGTTCTTAAGTCTCTGCCGCTTTTCAACCCGCGATGCTCATCCAGTGCCTCTCTTCTCCCGGATTTCTTTTGGCGGGTGGGGGTGAGGGTGGGCCCAGAAGGACTGTGAACACCCAGGGCTAAGGTTCTTCACCAGGCCTTGGTCTCTTACGGGGCGCTGAGACTCATCCTGGCATTTTGACAGCATCTTGGCTTTCCAAGCAGATGGAGAAGCTGGGGCTGCAATCTAGCGGAGCGGAGCGCTTTTTGCGGAGGGAGGAAGCAAGAGACCGGGGGTGAAACAGGATTTGCCTGGGAATCTGCGCCCTCCTGTCATGTGCAGCTCCTCCAAAAACAGTGTGGATTGCTTTGCAATGCAACGTTTAAAGCGGAGATGCCCAATCAACTCCCAGAATTCCCCAGCCAGAGCTGAAGTCCACAAGTCTTAAAATTGCCAAGGTTGGACACCCTTTAAAGTTTCAGCTTTAAAGCCTGGCCGTAGGTTGATAGCGCTGGAGAGAGCTTCCTGAATAGCAACCATTTGCAAAGGAGGGAGCTTCAGGGAAGAGATTTACTCACTGAGCAGAAGTGAAGAGGTAAGAACAAGAGAGGAAGGACAAGGGGAAACTTTGCTTAAAGCTTTGGATGGAATTCCCGGGCAAAGGAATTTTGACGTTTATGATCGTTTATAGTTTTCTGCCCAATCAGCTGCTTTCCTGAGGTGTCCCCAAATTCCTTGGCTTTTCCTTGCCTGGGAATTATGGGAGATGTAGTGATAGACCTACTGGCTGCCCAGGGTCATGTGGTTGCAATATGTGACTTTCCCAGCCAGCTTCTGGCAAGCAAAGTCAGCGGGGAAAGACAGACTCACTTAATGACCTCATGATTCACTTAAGAACTGTAGCAAAAAAAGAAAGTTGTGAAATCGCATGACTCTCTTAATAACAGCCTTGCTGAGCCCCCAACTGTGGTCGTATGTTGAGGATTACTTGCACTGCCAACAATAATAAGTTGTTTCTCCCTGGGAAGCTGCTCTCAAATTCTCTGCAGTGAGCAGTAAAAGGCAGAACTGTGTTCAAACATCCCCCCAAACTCTGGCTTGTTTACTAAGAAATTGTTGGGTAAACCACAATACACAACATGCTAAGTCAAAATTCACTTTACTGCTTGGGAGGTGTGTGAACTCAGGGAGGTCGAGAAACCGGCTAAGCTTACCTGGATTGGGACCAAACCGAGGACAAACGTGGTTGCATCTGAGAAGCCACGTCCTGGTCCTGCCTTCAGCCTCGTCCCCACCTCCACCTGTCTCCTTGCCAAGCAGGGAACCAGGTGCCGTTTGGGCCATAGCAAAGCAACGATGGAGTTGCTGGAGAAACGGACAAACCATCCTGCTGCTCAGAACCCGGTTTCGAAAGGAGGACTTTGCTTCTGGCCTTGGGGCAGGGAGAGGCCTCCAGTGCAGGAGCCCCAGCTGCAGCCAGGAGCCTCCCAAGGGCCTGGTGGTGGGTGGCATTTGGAGACACAACGGGAGGCAGAGCGCTGCTTGGCTTGGAACGAAGTGCCTTCCGCCTGCGGACATTCTCCAGACTGACCTGGGAGCTCCCTGCTTTCAGAACCTGGCCTGTCTCTCAGCCTTGGGCTGCCAGGGGGAGGGAAGTTGGGGGGGGCTGTCTGGGCTGGGTGCCTTGTGCCTTGTTCCTTTGCTCCGTTTCATCGTCAGGCAGCCTCGTATTGGATGTGATCAGCCAATCAATTCCCCAAGGAGGGCTCACCGTGGCTCCTGCCCAGGGAAAGGCATTGCTTGGCTGTGTGGATGGAGCCACTCTGAATTTGTGCTTAACTTGGGCTGTGGGTGTTAGCAGAAGTCTCTCACGCTGCTTTGCAAAAGCTGGTGTGCGATTGAGCTTTGCAAACCCCTTCAAGGTTGGTGTCCTCCACAACCAGGGCTGAGACAAGGTGCTTACAGGATCCTGAGGCCTGGCTTGGCCACCTACATTAGGTTCCTCCATGGGTCTCAGGCTCCATGAGGACTAGTAGCTGGCATCTTCCTAGATAGAAGCCAAGGACCTACACTTCCCTCCCTGTGGACTTTGCTGATTCATTGGGGAGATGGTCTGTCCCAGGAGTCCCTCCTTGATGACTCGGAGCTACTGGTGGGGCCTCTTTGGGGCCCTACAGCTCCTCCAAGGGCCAGGCGGGACATCACCCTTGGCGGCCAAGGAGGCTCCTTGTGTGCTGAAGGGCTCAGCAGCCTTAAAGAGGAAGGCTTGAAGCTCTATCCTCATCGGGGCAAAAGTCAGCAAGGCACCCATGGGTGCCCTTAGGTTCTGAATGGTCTCCCGGTCTCCCTTTGCCCAGAGGATGGTGGAGCCGGCTGCGTCTCCTGGAGATGCAAAGGTCCAGCTGCTCATCCTCAGTCCATCCAGCCAGGCGCTCAGCCGCCAAAAGCCGAGATGCGCAATTTGCACAACGTGAGCACCTCTTAGTGGGCTGGAGAGCAAGTGGCACACGGAACGAGGCCCTGGCTTTGTTAGCTGTCACAGCCAGTTGAGAGAGGCGGTGGAGGGGGAGCCCGTTGGGGTCCTGGTGCTGCCGCAGCCCCACCCCCGCTTAGATTTGGGCTGGGTGAGCAACTGAAGGCAGCATGCGCTGACTTCTCCCCTTCTCCTGGTTGTTCCGGGATGCAAGGGCAGCGGTGGGGGGGAGGCGGGTCCTGGGAGAGTCCAGCCGACAGGACCGAGAAGCCCCCCTGCCCCCCTCCGGTCCCCTGGAAAAGCGATTTCTCCCCTCAGAGCCACATAAGGTGTTTTCCCCCCCAACTATCCATTTCAGCCCTTGGCTGATTTGGAGTCTCTCTTGAGGTGTCGGAGGGCAGTGGGGAGATGAGTAAAACCCACTCGGGGGTCCAAGCTGAGCCTTTGGGATGGAGCTGCTTGCAGAAGTCAAAAATCACCCAGAGCCCCTGGAAGTTTGTTCCTCTGAGAGAAGGGGGGGAGCAGCTGGGAAGTGGCAGGAGATTTGGTCCCTATGTATGTCCTACGCATGGCTGATTGGGGAATTCTGGGAGTTGAAGTCCACCGGTCTTAAAGTTGCTAAGGTTGGGCACCCCTGCTGTAGGTGCAGGGAAATGTCTCTCTCGGTGTTTGCATGGGCAGGGGCACCTCTCACACCCCCTCGCCATCCAAAGACCCCCCTCCTCTTCCTGATGCTCTTCGTGACCCCCGAGGCGGATTTTCTGGGTGCAGGAGAGTACAAGGAGGTTGGCAAAGGCTGACTTTCCAAGCAAAGCACAAAGGTCCTTTTTACCCCAGCTAGGAATTGCTATGGCAATGTCCTCGTCTCGCTTTCTCTGCCTCCCCCAGCTCTGCTTCTTACACTCAGCCCAGCTTGCTCCATCTGCTCACTTGGAACCGTTCCCACCGCCGGGAAGCAGGCAGGAAGAGGAGAGAGGGGAACCCAGCCCCCCCCCAGAGCTGTAAACGGGGAGTCTGTGTATGTGCTCGAGATGAGGGCTAGGATGGCCTCCTTTGAGGGGGCCTGGGAAATCTCCCCCCCACACACACACACACAAGCAGCTGGCTGATCTTTAAAGGTAGACTGCCTTGGAGTTTGCAGGCTCTCTTGCTCCTTCATAGATCCCCTTTTCCCTCCTCTTCCTTGGTTGGTCTCCAAGCTCTACCATTCCCAGAAAGAGAAAGAGACGCAGAAAACTTCATTTCTTCTCCTATTTTCTCTGCTTGTGGGTCGCTCAAGGTTGCTGCTGCCAACCGGGCAGGCCAGTACATCACATTGATGAAACAAAGGAGGGGGGTCTGAGTCCATTCTCTCTTCCTGCTCTTCCCCATTTCCCTTGCATGAACAAGCACAGGGTCTGCATCCACGCAGCACAATGAAGAGGTCTGGAAAAGTCCCCGGAGCTACATGGCCCCGATAAGGGAGCAGGAGTGGGTGGTGAAGGTGCTGGGGGTTTAATGGTGGCTGGCATGAAGAAATTCCGGCTGTGGCTGGTGGATTATGGGGTGAGGCTCTGGGTGATGGGGGATGGGCCTTAGGTGAGCACAGGCAGGCAGCCATTCCGAGGAAGGCAAAGTTGGAAGAGCTGCCAAGGGCTTCGGGCAGGCGATGAGGGTCTGGCAGAGCCCGGGAGTAACTGAGTGCTTCTGCCTGGCACTGCCTGGCACTGCCAATCGCTGGGCATCCACCTCCCAGCACCTCCCAGGCAGACAGATCAGCCACGCAGGAAAATGCCTGGAAATCGGTCAGAGTGACTGGGGTTGATCTGCAGGAACTAAGCAGGGCTGAGCCTGGATTTTCTGTGGATGGGGGACTCTGGGAAATCCCCACTTCCATGGCGACAGGTGTCCATGAGGTCCCCAGGCTCAACCGGAGGAGATGCTGCCTTTCTGCGGCAGCTTCTGAGCCTCCAGGTGGCCTCCAGGCATCCCACCTGTGCTGCTCCCTCCCTTCCTGGTCGGCCTTCCTCTTAGGTGCTCCACACCTGGGCAATAGAAATAGTCCTTGACTTACAGGCATAATTGGGAGGGGAATTTCCACTGCTAAGCAAAGCTAAGGGAGGTGCGCCTGATTCCGCACTCATTTTGGCCTTGGTTGTTAAGCAAATCCGGCTTTCCACGGACTTTGTCTTGTGGGAAGATGGCTGAGAAGGTCCCAGAAGACCCTCAGGACGTGGCAGCGGTTGTGCTGGTTACCAGGTGCCCACATTTTGATCATGTGATCATGAAGATGTTGCAATGGTTGTAAATGCGAGGACTGATCATAAGAGACTTTTTTTAGTGCCGTTGTAGCTTCGGACGGCTGCTAAACCACCGTTGTAAGTCGAGGGCCTCTTGTGCCCCAGTTGAGGTCTTGGGTCATTTGAGGCGGGAAACAGGAACCTCCCACGGGGGAAGCAAGTCAAGCCCTGTTCAGTGGAAGCAGAGTTTTCTGAGCATCTGCAAAGCGCCCTGCAGGGCCTGAGGGTGGCAGGGAGCCCCCCCACCCCTCAATCCATCGGGGGCTGGGCACGTTCTAGACCAGAGCCAACTGCAAAGGGGTTTCTCTGGGCACGCCTGGGGCTGGGGGTGGGGCAGGCTCCTTTTGCGTGCCTACTTCCCTTATTCCCATGCCTTCCTTGCTGCTGCCTGTATGTAATTAACAGAGTAATTAAAAACAGGATGAGTTAATTGGTATTCATTTATGTGGCAGATGTTTTTAATTGAGATACGAAACAATTTACCTGTTTATATAAACAATAGTGAACGAAGGCTTGTGAAACAGAGGGGTTCCTCTACCCCCAGCTTCCGGGTCCAGCAGAACCAGCATGGATTCCCAGCTCCCCTCCCCAAGTCCCAAGGGGGTTCGGGGGGAGTCCCCGGCGGTCCTGGGGCCCAGGCCAGGCCCTCAGCCAGTTCCCCCTATCCAAGCTGTCTTCCCAGTTCCTTTGCCTCTGCTGGGGCACTTGATACCTCTGGGCAAGAGGCAGAGGCTTGTGGGGTCCCTTAGCCCAGAGCTGGAGGAGATTTGCCAGGAAGGCATCTGAGCATACCTGGAGTTCTCTCTGAGCTGGGTTGTGTGTTTGCTTACAGACATTTCATTGCCCAACTAGGGAATGTCTTAACTCGGGTGGCACTGATGATGTTCCCTAGTTGGGTAACTAAACATCTGTAAATGAACCAGCAAGTTCAGGGAGCACCAAGGACTCCCTAGATTCTTTAAAGGCTTATCAATCAGCTGCTTTTGCACCAGGTATGAGAGTTGGTTAATGCTTGGCTAGGTTTCCGTAGCAATGGGTGTTGTTGTCTGAACCTCTCCTGTGTGGTTCATTTCTGCTTCACTATCTGCTATGAACCCAGGAGATAGGGCAGGGTGGTGTGTGTGTGTGAACACAGCCAGTGTTTCACACCTGGGCAGAAATACCTTGGATCCCTTCCCACAACCTGCTCTCTTTCCAAATTGTCTCATGTCTTTTTTTACCTTGTGGAGAGGCCTGTCCTGCACAAGGGCAGCCCTGGGAAGTTTGTTGTAACTTGAGGAATTGCCATTTGCCCTGAGCAAAGCACATTCTCTAGAGAGAGCCTTGCAAGACAGGCAGTTGCTTAACTCCACTGATGAGAGAGGGGGAGAGAGAGAGAGAGGGAGAGAGAGAGGAAGGGAGAGAGGGAGAGAGAGAGGGAAGGCAAGTTTTCCATCACACAAATACATTTTTGTGACAATGTCTGTACAAAACAGGGTGGGGTCGGGAGGCTGGGCAGAGACGTACCCATGAAGTTGGAGTGTTTGAGGAGCTACTCCCAACATGGCCCTTTGAGGGAAAAGACACTTGGAAAAGTGAGGTGGATCCCCCCCCCAACTTTGTGCAGACTGATGGGTTGAACTTGAATAAGAGAATAACAGAGTTGGGAGGGATCCTGGAGGTCTTCTAGTCCAACCCGCTGCTCAGGCAGGAAATCCTCTATACCCTTTCAGACGGACGGTTGTCCAGCTGCTTCTTGAGAAACCTCCCGTGAAGGAGTGCCCACCACTTCCTTGTTCTAACTGTCAGGAACGGTCTCCTTAGTTATACGGATGCTTCTCTCCTTTCCATCCATTGTGACTTGGTTTAGTAGTGTGGGGTGGTAAGAGTCATCCTTGGTTGCTCAGAAGATGCTCTCTGATAGATGGAGAAATGGATAGTTTGCCTGGAAGGAAGATTAGGATTTCTGCAGTGTAATTCGCTTTAAAGCGGCCTCTTCGCATTCTCTAGGAGTGCAGCCCCTTCGGCTGCTTGGCCTCCTTTTTCTTCCTGGCGTTCATGACGTCTTCTAAACTTGAGCTCAGCTTCTCTTCAAGTGGGCAGCCTGAACTGAGCCGGTTGTAGGCAAGACAGACTTAAATCAGGCATGCAAATGATGCCTTTGCCCTTTAGTGGCAGGATTTAACCATCCGAAGGGCATCCCTGGATGGGGAGGGGACGGCAATGGATAGAACCACATCAGCCTTGGTGGTGAGGGTGGGTTTCTCCCCTCCCCCCGTTGATGTCCTGGGGAAGGGAAATGGGCTCCTTCAACAGGAAAGCTGGATGCCAAGACGGCACTTAAAATTGGAAGGAGTTTTGTTTTCAAGACAGGAGAAATCACAAGGGGGGAAAAAGAATTTCTCATTACCAGATTAAGCCAATGAGCCCTGCTTATAATGCCTCCTCTCTGGGGCCGGTCTTGGGCCATCTCTACCAGCCCGGTGTGGCGTCCGGTGTCCTGTCCTGCCAGAGTCTGAAAAGGGCTACATTTCGCAATGCCTTTTCCCGACTGCTCCAACCCCCGGAGACGGGCACGGGTGGCTCTGCGTGTGTGCAGATGGGGAGCAACCACGGTGACGTTGGCAGCTTCCTTGGCCAGCAAATGCCGGTTCTCCTTCGGGGGCAGAAGGCCACCGATCCTGGTCCTTCAGCTTTCTTGGCATCCTGGCAGCCTTGGAGGAGAAGCAAGATGGAGCAACGGAGGCTGCGAGGCGAGCTTGGCAGGCTGCCGGCACTGAGCAGATGGCCGTCAGCCTAGCCGAGGGGAAGGCTAGCCTGTCTCAGGTGTGCCGCGTGAGTCCTTGAAGGGGCCCTGGGAAGACTCGGCATCCTGCACTAATGAATATTGAGGAGGGGGCGAGACGCGGAGCCTTTGCTCCTGAACGCCCTGATTTTCCATCTCAGCAGGTCCTCCTGTCAAGCCGTGTGCCAATTCTTGGATGTTGAACATTTCTTAATAGCCCTCGGAGTTTTGCATTCCCTCCGGCGGTGGCGGCAGCAAGGAATTAGGGCACCGTGCAGCGCTCCTTCTGGCTACTCCCACCCGGCCGGCTTAGAAAGCGGCCTGCGTGGTGTCTGCCCTTCAACTGTAGAAGACCGGAGGAGGAGGAGGAGGAGGAGGAGGAGGAGAGCCTGGATGGTTTCTGGGAGCCAAAGGTCGGCAGGGACCTTTTTCGGAGGAACGGATTTGATTAAAAGGCAGAAGCTTTCGTGACTCCCTGCTTCATCCTCGTTTCCCTGCCGTGTATTTTGGAGCCACAGAAAACTCCTGTGGACTTTATTTCTCTAAGTCTGATATTTTCCAAATGCTGAACCACACGATTCTCTTTTTTCCTAGATGGGGTGAAGGAGGAATAACATTCAATAAAATTTAAATTGGAAGTTGTGGGCCCTCCGACACTGGAGCTTTTAAAGAAGCCATTGGAGAGCCATTTGTCCAGAATGCTAGAAGGGTAGGGATGTCCAAGCTTGGGAGCTTTAAGACTTGGGGACTTCAACTCCCAGACTTCCTCAGCCAGCTGGGAAACCTGGGAGTTGAAGTCCACATGTCTTAAGGTTCCAAGGCTGGATCCCCCTGGCGAAGGTTTTCTGCTCGAGCAGGGAGCTGGACTAGAAGACCTCCAAGGTCCCTTTCCCATCCTGTTAACCTGTTATGGACTTGCCACTGCTGAAATGTACATTCAGAGGAGAGGAAATGCCTCCCCCCCATTCTCGCATCCCCTTCCCCACCTCTGAGTTTGCCCCCCTGAAAAGTACTAATGGCTCCTGAAACATTTGTCTCTGCACAAAACCCGGTGCATCCAGAGAGGAGCCTGCTCATCACGCCCTTCCGAGGAGAGCTGGGAGAAAGAGCGGGGTCCTGCCCCCTTGTTTTGGAGAGGAAGGCCTTGTCTGGGAAAAACCAAGGAGACGGGCTTGACCCCCCCTCCCCCTTCCCCGGGTCTCTTCCCACATGCGAGCGGTCTGCAGTTCCTCTCCAGTTGGCTGCCAGTGCCGAGGGCTGGCCTAACACGATCCAGATGGAGCCCCTCCATCCCTCCATCCCTGGTGAGTTTCTGGGGAGTTGTTCTTGGCAGCTGCAGCCGAACGGCTGGAATGCAGAGCCTTCTTTGGAAGGAGGCACCAAGTCTTCACCCCCCCCATCCTCCGCTGCGGG
>JANHFT010003558.1:89492-102136 GCA_032467955.1 Pseudoxenodon macrops | reverse complement strand
TACTTAATTTAATTTTAATTTTAAATCAATCATAAAATTCAATCATAAAATTTCCCCATATTTTATAATACAATGAGCTCTCCATCCCTTAATTTTAACCTCTATCTAATCATTTCAACGCAGTCCTACTTAGAAAATTTTAGGCCAGAGTAATTAAAGTCATCATGAAACACTTAAGTTTCAAAGTTGCTGAGTCTGTTATATTCCTTTGAATGCTAAAAAAATATGCTGCCTGAGCTCATGCATAATGTTAAACCTTAATGTTTTACTGATTTGGCTTTCATTTTTGTGTGAATTAGGAAGATGTAAAACAATTCAGGATCAAAATGGTCAAATACAAAATACTGTGTTCCAAATTCAGAAACGTTTTTGGGACATGCTGGAATGTACTGTTCTTGAAGGGGAAGTGTTGTGATTTCCGTTTTGTAGTCAAAATGCTGCATTTCAAAATGGAATATTTCCAGTAAGGTTTGAACAATTCAGGTAAAATAGCCCATTCCAGCCAAAATAGAAAGTTTTGAGGGTTAAAATATTTCAGTCCCCAAACTTTTTATAACCTCTCCAATGTTTACAAATTACAAGTATAGTGTAATTTATTGCCTAAATATTATTGTGTAAATGTGATTTATTGTTTAAGATTTGCGTGTTTTATTCACAAAGCTTTAAATTGTTATCTGAGTCAGACCTTTCTCTGTGCATATAATACATCTTAAACATTTCTAGCCTTATTTTTTTGCAGATCAGCTCATATTTTAATAAGAAAATTACAACTAAAATTAAAGACTTATTGCAGCAAATGGAAGAAGGCTTAAAAACAGCAGATCCTCATGATTGCTCTGCATATACTGGCTGGACAGGTGAGATACCTGAACTCTTTGATAGTTGATTTGGAAATGAAGTCATAAGACTTCATATCTCAAGCACTAGATTCTACATTTAGGTTACATTCTGTTTATATTCCAATTGTTGATAATAATTCTTTGTCTCTCCTTCCATGAATACATCTATAGCATATTTGATAGTATTGTGAAGAAGACACAAAACACAGATAACATAGTTGGAAAGGATCTTGGAGGTCTAACCCTCTGCTCAAGCAGGAAACACTATATCATTTCAAACAAATGGCTGTTCAATCTCTTCTTTAAATCTCCATTGATGGAGTACCCAGAACTTCTGGAAGCAAGCCATTCCACTGTCAAGAAATTACTTCTAGGTTGGTTCTCCCCTTGATAAGTTTCCATCCATTGCTTCTTGTCCAAGATTGATCTCCTCTTCTGTGTGGCAGCCCCTCAAATATTGGAACGCTGCTATCATATCATCCCAGGCTAGCCATACCCAATTCCTGCAATTATTCTTCGTATGTTTTAGTTTCCATCTCTCAGACCTTGGAGGCAACTCAGTTGGAATAAATCAGACTAGAAATGTGTTCCTCCAAACCAGCATTTATTCTACCATTCCAGCAAGCAGTGAGATAGCTTACAGCTCTGTAAAGTCAGTGTTGGGGGCAATTGCCTCCCAACGCTGCTTATCAAGCTATCTTAGATAGCCACGCCCCGGACAACCCCACCCTTTGCACTCTGCGCTCCATCCACCATCCACCCAGCCCCAAGCCAACATCCGGCCTCAGTATTATGGCTCCATTTGATCCTCTGAGAGAAGGAGTTCACTCCAAGCCTTCTAAATTCCTGCTTTGCCTGGCTCCCCCGCTTCGCCACTGACTGCTATAATTAATTATGGCTTCATTCGACCTTTTGAGATAAGCAGTTCCCTCCACAGCGAAGCCTCGTAAATTCCTGCTTTGCTTCTCAGGAATGGAGAGCCGGAACAGGGCTCGACACTCACATAGTTCTCCAAACAATGCGGATTGTTCTAGCAAAGCTTCAGAAGGCTTCTGAGGCCTTCTAAAACCTCGCAAGAAGGTCAGACTTGCCGGTCTTCAAATTACATGGGCTGTTCTCTCTATCTTGGAAGACCTCAGGGCCAGCAAGGGCAGAGTGGCAAAGGGTGGTCTGAGCACTACAGTGGAGATGCCGAAATCTCCCCTCCAATCACTGCTCAGCCATAAAAAAAAAATCAAACAAACCAGCGTCTGCATTTCCTGCGTCGGATGAGGAGAGCACATCTTTCTCCTTCTATCCTGGTCACTTTTTACAGAGGCACAATCAAGAGAATTTTAAGAAAATGCATCATTGTTTGTTTGGTGGTAGCAGTGCCTCAGATAGAAAGACCCTACAGAGAATAGTGAGGAAAGCCGAGAAGATTACAGGAAGCTCACTTCCTGTTATTCAGGATACTGATTATAAGCACTGTGTGCTTAGAGCTCAAAGCATTGTTAGAGACCCCACACACCCACTTCGCCGTCTGTTTCTGTTGCTCCCCTCTGGGAGGAGGTTTCAAAGTATTTCTAGCAGGATTACCAGATTCTGTAACAGCTTTGATCCCTATGCCATCCGTCTGGCAAACTCACAAGATTCCTTTTTCTCACCATGTACATGTATACATCTGAACTACACTGTTGTTTCTCTGTGTCAGATAATATATGTGGGTATATGCATATTTATTTATTTGTTTATTTGTTTGTTTGTTTATGTTTATGTAGTGTATATTAAAGGTGGTGACCCTTTGAGAGCTGTATGCAATGAAATGTCACTTTAATATATGCCGATTAGTGTACATTCAAAGTGACAATAAAGTTATTCTAAGTTCTAAATCAGGTCAGGCATATGACCACTATTATGTGTTGGGCCCTGGATGACCTGGATGGACCCTTGGCTGTTATGGTGGCCATGAACTCCTGAGCATATGAATACGTAAGAAACCAGATCATTCCAACGACTGATCAACAAGAGAACCAATCAGCTGCTCGGAATTTAAACATAGATCCAAACGAACAACCAATCACATGACCAACTGACCAAACTGCCACACAAGACATTTATAAACTAACGAGAACAGGACAAGAAAATCTTGCTGCTGAAGTTATCTAGTCTGGTAACGAACCGTTCAGAAACTAGATTGAAACAAGTTTGGAGAGTAAACCACTTGGCAAAAATCTAAAACCTGAGCTACAAATATTTTGTATTATTCCACTACTGAGCTGAGTCCACCTTACTTTCTGTGGGTGTAACCTCTTCAACTGATCCCTTGACATTTATCCTAGCAAATGCAGTTTCAGGAATATCCTACACCAGTGATGGCTAACCTTTTCCGGACATGCTTGTGCCCAAATTCCCAAAATGCAATGCGCGTGCCCTCTGCATGCGCCCCACCCCCATACGTGTGCACCCCTATGCACTCACACGCACCCCCTGCACACATCCCACCCCTTGCACATGCACATGCGGGTCCCCTCACACATGCCCCACCTCCACGTATGCACAGCAGAGACTCGACGACCAGCTGGCCGGCAGGAAGCACGTGCGCAGCAGAGCTGAACTGGGGCAATGGCTTGCTTGCCCACAGAGGGCGCTGCATGCCACCTGTAGCACGCGTGCCATAGGTTTGCCATCACAGTCCTACACACTGATTGAAATTCATGGGAGCATTTCAAGTAACAGGGAAAAGGACATCAAATACATCCCTATCCTATGTGTCCCACAATAAAGTTTGCCCACAAACATCAAGAAATCTCCAAAAATACAATGTCTGAACTACAAACTGAAATTCAATATCTCCGGCAAGGATAAACGTGCAGAAGGAATGACCTTGAAGAACAAGAGGAAGAAACATCACCAAGACAACCAGTTAGATAAAAGAAACCTGACTTCAGGGCAGAACTGTAAGCTGAGAAATTGTCTCAGAAAAATACCTTCCTAGTTCTCACAAAGAAAAAAGAAGGAAGGAATATATGGAAGGGAGGACTCAGGCAGATGAGGGAGGTGACGTAGATCATTCAGCCTGATCATTCCTGAGACCATCATTGCAACTCCATGCTATTTTGACAGGATTCCTATCAGGGGCTCTTAGTCTTTTCTCCTCTTTCAAATATTACTTTTCAAACAGGGGTTTCCTTCACAAGTTTTAAGATTTGTGAACTTCAACTCCCAGAATTCCCCAGCCAGCATGGCTGACGGAAGAATTCTGGGAGTTGAAGTCCACAAGTCTTAAAGTGGCCAAACGTTGCAGACCCCTGATTTAACACATTTTCTTCGCCATTTCTATTCCAGTGATGGTCCTGAAGGTTTCCCCGTCCTCCAGATGTTCCTCCAAAAAGAAGGCTTTTTCTGGAAAATAAGGGCAGAATTCTTTCTGAATCTCTTCCCTGTGCATATTTGTGGTTCTCCCACATAGATTCCTTTAGGCCTGATAAGGCTACTCTTGGAACTGAACATTATTCCACAGACTACGTATTTCTATGGTTTTTCCACAAGGGAAAATTATCTCAGAAAAAAAATGCCTTCCTAGTTATCACAAAGAGAAAGGGCCGGAGGGAGGGAGGAAGAAATGCCCTCAGGGTTGCTAGATTTGATTACCATTATTTTATAGTAAATTTTATAATTTTATAGTAATATTGTTATGCATGATGACTTTGATTTCTTAGCCTAGTCTACATTGAAAGTCCATTATTGCCTTTCTAGAGAGGTAGAACCCACTTTGGCTTCTAGAGACGGCACGTTGGATAAAAACCGATGACTTATTTTTTAAAAATCAAAAAAATCGGATTTTTAAAATATTTAAATCAGATTTTTTTGATTTTTATCTAATTTATTTTAATAAAATGCTTTTGGAGTAAAAATCTATCTGAAGACAGCTTTTTATTTAAGATACGTTAATAATTTAGTTTATTCCGCATGAAACGGAGCTTGGTTATGTAGCATGAGGCTGCAAGCTAAATAGGAAACCTTCGTTTTGTTTGCAAATAATAATATTAAAGATTCTAACTACCAGCAGGAATCAGTCTTTACATTGAAAGAGCACCTGTCATTTCAGATCCATCATTGCAGTGCCTGTTAGGGGGTATCCACTCAGCTGCTGCCTGCCCCGTCCCTCACCTTGTTATATCACTGCCCCATCACCAGCTGTCCCATTAAAGTGAATAGGACTGTTGGTGAGTCAACAGCGAGTCAGAGGAGGAGCCGCTACGGAACAGAGATGACAGTTGCTCTTTAAAAATTATGATTTAAATCAAATTGATTTAAATCAAGCCTTCTTACTACCCGTGTTTCCCCGAAAATAAGACAGGGTCTTATTTTCTTTTGACCTGTGAAATAAGCGATTGGCCTTATTTTCGGGGAGGCCTTATTATTTTTGAGGTGCAGGAGGTGGCGAGCGGGGTCACCTCATGGCTGCTGCTGTGTTTTGGGAAGGGCTTATTTTTGGCCGACGGCTTATTTTAGCACATGCGCTCAAAAGCCTGATTGGTCTCATTATTCGGTGAGGTCTTATTTTCAGGGAAACAGGGTAGTGATATAAATCATGATTTAAATTGACTTGATTTAAATCAAATCCACCCTGTGATACAGGCCTCTGCTACTCAGGGCATGCAAATTGGAGCAGCTCCTCTGCACTATGGTCCAGACTCAAGATTTCTCTGGGTACATGGAAGGGGAGACTGAAACAGATGAAGGAGGTGATGTAATGGGCAGAAGAAATGACCTTGGAAGGCAAGCGAAAGAGCCACTCAGGAGATATAAGGTCGGATAAAAGAAACCCGAGTCCCAAACAGAACTGTAACATGAGAAAACCTCTCAGACAAGGCCTTCACTATTCTCAGAAAGGAGGGAGCGGGGGGGGGGGAGGGGGCAGGGAAGTACATTTAGACTTGCAGGATTCTCTGACTATATACTATAAAACCAGTTTTCGCCTGTGTGACCTTTGTTTCTTAACCTGGTGTCTCTTGAACAGTTAAGAGAACTGGACAGAGGAGAATCAGAAAAATCACAAGATCCTTTCCAGCATGACGATCCTCTGATCAATAAGTAACCTTGAAGCAAGAGGAGAATAAAGGCTCAGTTGAGAAAGGATCCTGGGAAGCATCTACCAATTTTTTCCATGTATTTACTTTGGAATCACAATAAAAATAATAATAATAATAATAATGAAAACAGAATGTCTCCCTCAACCTTGAACTTGCTTTGTCAAGAGTTTGGATGATAAAAAGACTTTCCACGATTAAGTGAATCCAGAGCAAAACGGATCTTTACCCAGAGCGGCCACATTCCTAGAATTCTCCAACATGACTTCTCCGTATAAAGTTCTCTGGCTGGGATCCAGCAGCTCCCACTCGTCCTCCGTGAAATATACAGCCACCTCCTCAAAGGACACCAAGCCCTGGAATTCAAAGGATATATGTTCCTCAGTGAAAGTGCCAGAACCCTCCCTTCCACATCTCCAATATCTTTTTTTTTTTAAAGGAATTTCATAAGAGATAAAATACTCCTTTTCTGACACAATGTACTGCTAGGTTTAACAGCTGTATCTCTGACCTGTCTGGTTAGAATTTTTCCTTCAGCAATTCATCTTAGATAAGCCAGTTAGTTGCTTCTCTTTTTCTGTCAAAACGTCCATTTTTTTCCAGACAAGCTGCCATTTTTATGGAAAAAATCTATACGTCACTTATATATATATATATAACTTTTGACTGGATCTGCTTCAACATGTGCCATAATGTAACTGCTCTGATTTGTTTAACTGGTTGTGAGTTGGCCATTTAATAGGACTCCATGCTTTCATTTTTTGCTAGCTAATTCCTTGTTTCACACATACCTCAGATTCAAAGGATTTATTTTAACTAAATTAATGTAATCCACCGCAGGTTCAAGAAACTTGATTCCTTCAATAAAGGAACTGATTCCTTGAATGAACTCAATATGAATGTAATGGGCCAGGAGGAACAGTTCTTAACAGGAAAATAGTTCTACAACAGAAATCCTGAGTCTGGGACAGAAATGTAATTTGAGAACATTACTCAGGTGTCGCACTGCCTAGTTCTCATCAAGATAAAGTGAGGCAGGTCACTCAGACTTGCAAGATTCTGTTACTATAACTCTACAGAGGAAGTACCGGTAGTATTACCTTCTATAGCTTTGGTTCTAAATTTGGTCTATCTTGGAAGGCTACCTCTTCTGTAGGTTGTGCTTAAGCAGTCATCTTGAAAGAGGAATCAAGCTAAATTTTGATTTTAACACTTGATAACCTCTTTGTGTACTTTCATGGCACAGATGTGGCAGATTTTCCTGCCCTAATGAGGCTCCCCACCTGAGCTGTTGCAGCACCACCGCATGGAGGAGATGTTTCAGTGGTTTCCATCCACAGCCTTCGGTTCCCTGTGATCAAGATAAAAGGAGATGCATAAAGAATAGCAACAGCAATAGCACTTAAGACTTATATACCGTTTCACAGTGCTGTACGGCACTGTCTGAGCGGTTTACAGAGTCAACTTGTTGCCCCCAACAATCTGGATCCTCATTTTTAATGACCTCGGAAGGATGGAAGGATGAGTCAATCTTGAGCCGGCCAGGATTGAACTCCTGGCAGTGGGCAGAGTTAGCCTGCAATACTCCATTTTAACCACTGCACCACCACGAGTCCTTTTTTGGAATATTTGGAAGCTGGCTATTGGAACAGGCTATAAATTAAAAGCCAGAATTATGTGTAGAAGAGACACAAGAATGAAATGACTTCAGGCTCACTGTCTGCAGAAGCAACTTTTCAACTTACCTGGCAACAATACCTGATTTGGATCCTCCTCTGAGGAACCCAACAGCTGCTCCAGAGAGAGACCAGAAAGATCTTCTCCGCCTTCAGGAGGTATAGTGGCCATCTTCATCGGCTGGCCCTGCAACTTAAAATATAGCCAGGATCAAAGAACGGCAAAAGTCAAAACAATTAAACATTGGAACAAGGGGATTCTTCTCTGCCTCCAAAACTGGATAATATCCCTTGATGGAGATTTGCTTGGGATTCCCTCGTCCTCCTGTGAAATAATCTGGAGGGGAAAACAGAATTCCGGGACTGAAAGGGAAAAGAAACCAAAGTCACCTTCTATTGTTACAACTTGAATTTGTGTCTTCAAAACTGGACTGTATTATAACCAGAGTTGGAGATGCAGATTCCCTCGGGATTCCCTCTTCCTCCAGGGGAATAACCTGGATGGGGAAGCAGAATTCTGGGGCTGGAAGTGGAGGGAAACCAGAGCATTTTCTATTGCCTTTGAGTCGGGCAAGGGAACTGGATTTTCCTCCCAGGAGGGGAGACCCACATTTTCCATTGTAACTTGGAATGGTCACTAAATGAACTGTTGTAAGTCGAGAACTATCTGTAACCAGGGCGGAAAAACAGGCTTCTGGGACTAAAATTGGAGGGAAACCAGAGCATCTTCTATTGATAGGACTTTGCATTTGAGCCGGGCACAGGTGCTGCCTCCTCCTCCGCCCCTCCTGGGCCTGAGGAAGGCTGAGCAGGAAGCCTCAGTTACAACCTGCATTTGTGTCTCCAAAGGTGGACTGTGTTATATCCATAGTTGGAGATGGGAATTCCTTTGGGATTCCCTCCCCTGGAATAAACTGGGCAGGGAAAGAGAACCCTGGGGCTGAAAAGGGAGGGAAACCAAAGTCTCTTCTATTGTTACAACTTGAATGTGTGTCTCCGAAGCTGGAGTTACATACATAGTTGGATCCTTGGGATCACCCTTCTTCCTGTGGAATAAATTGGTTGGGGAAACAAGACTGTGGGACTGAAAATGGAAGGAAACTAAAGCCTCTTCCTACTACTTTTATTGATATTGTTTCCTGATTTGCTTGCTTGTACCCTATGACCATCATTACGTGTTGCACCTTATCATTCTTGACAAACGTATCTTGTCCTTTTATGTACACTGAGAGCACATGCACCAAAGACAAATTCCTTGTGTGTCCAATCACACTTGGCCAATAAAGAATTCTATTCTATCTAGCTCAATCTCCATGGCTTTAAGTGGATTCCGAAGATGTCCAGAATTCCCCAACCATGAGGGGACCTTGGTGCTCTCTAAACGTGGTGGTCTTCCTGCAGACATTTCATTATCCAAACTAGGTAACCTCATCAGTGCTCTGATGAGGTTACCTAGTTGGGTCATGAAATGTCCGCAAGAAAACAAGCTCAGAGAGGACCAGGGACCCCTCATTTCAACCCTGTGCTACAAATATTCTCCTTTATTGATTTCCCCAACCAGCAGGCAGAGAATTTGGTCTTACATTATAGGAAGGCAGATTCTGACATAGATCAATCATCCATCTAGTTCAGGGGTATCAAACTGGCAGCCCGCTGGCCATATGCATCACATGCAGGCCATGCCCACCCCAGACCTGCGAAGGGGGAAAATGTTGCAAAATGTGACGCGGTGAGTTTGACACCTGTGATCTAGCTTTATCTCTCCCTCTCCCCCCTTGCTCTCTGTAAAAGTCATATTGCTGATACCATCAACCAAGAATGCTGGTGTGCTTCCCTTTTATCATAAGTATTCAAGTGAAGACTGGAAGGCGATTTATTTGGATCGTTTTAATTTGGATCCCTTGCATTGAAAGAGATTTTGGATTCCATAGCTTCACTTCTATCATTTCTATCAGCCTAGAATTCTATAATTGTCCAGATTCCTTCCTTCCAATCTCTCTTCAGTTGATCCCCTAACTGAGGTTGCTGTTGCACGTTTCCCGTGAGCTACTAACTCGGTTCCATTTGCTTTCCAGCTTGTAGATCCCACTTTAGGCAAGAGCATGGAGGACGAGCGTCAAACCAACATTCCTGCTGATATGATAAAAACGAGCCAGGCCATTTTTGGAGATTACACCCAGTCTTTAAGTATTGAAAAGGGACACTTGAATCCAGTGGGCCATCAGCCAGATGAAGACAGTCGAGCTGCCACTTCCACCTTGACTAACATCGTGCCCCAGTTCAGCAAACTCAACCAAGATTCCTGGGCAAACTACGAGAACCGTATCCGAAAGGAAGCTCAGGCCTGCCTTGACATGTATGTCATTGCGGGGGTTGTCCCGGGAAAGGAGTCTCTCTCGGAGCACCGGGTCAATAAACCTACCCACATCTGGTCTGCAGCATGCTGCGTGAAGGATAAGAAGAAGAGGGCTTCGTGGGCGGCCATTGCAAAAAACAGTGAGAATGAAGTAAAAGAATGGAGCTTGGAGAAACTGCAGAAAATTCTTGCTGACCTCTATGGGAGGGAGAAAATTGATCTGTTCAACGGTTCCTGTTAAGAGATAACCAACTGGACCATGGGTGTGGGTGGGTTGGGTGGTAGCAACAAATTCAAGATGGTGGCTGTGACCGTACTATTTTTTTTCACACCAAAGTAGTCCAAATGCAGACCTTTTTAATAGCATAGGAGTACATTTCTGTCCTTACTTAACCACTGTTCTGTAGGAGAATCAGCAGGCAGAGCTGGGGTGGTGGTGGTGGAGTAAAGCAAGTCATCAGCCTAGAGTCATTATGTTCCCACAAACAGTCTAAGTCCATCCCCAATTCTGTTGAGCCTTTCTAGTGCCGATTTAAGAGTTGAACTTTGGTTGACTTTATTCTCATGTGTGGGCTTGAGCAATAAATATACTGAACTGCAACTTGATAGGTGGTCCTGATTCTTTGCGCCTGACATTTTCCTAGCGAGAAACTATTTTCCACAATCTCTCCAGCTGCGTTCAATGAAAGGGCTGAATTGATGCAGAAGCAGACGAAGTTGCAAAGTGTCAGGCCTATAAATGTCATTTTGTCTGGACCCATCCATCAAAGCAGGGCCACCTTATGGACAGAAATTACATTGGTAAGGTAAATCCAGGTGGAGGTGGGGATTTGATGCCTCTTAAGATGTCATCGTTGCTCTGTCACCTGCAAGAGTCTTGGTTGCCAACCACCAATCATTGTCTGAAACTTTGGGACACAAAACCTATTGATTGTTCATATCCTGCCTTTGTTTGGGGAGCTCAAGACGTCTTGAGTCTTTGTGCCATGTCACAATGCACAGAGAAAAGCCTGAATTTGTCTTGCAAAGGCTCACACACATTTATCCCGTCTTCCACGCACACACAGCATGAGAAGGGAGCATAATCCCCACATACAGAGGCAACACTCCGATCAGATCTTCACAGGCAAAATACACACACACACACACACACACACACACACACCGATTAGCCCTTCAAAAGGAAGAACACAAATGCAGCCACAAAAAAGCAGATGCAATATATGAGTTAATTGCACAAGGGGAATATACAGATGTTTCTGTGGCCACTGCTATTAAAGGGTTAGAGAGAATTCCAGAAAACCACGTTCTGCATGAATTAGCTTCCTTGTTTATACCTTAAATATTAAATCAAACATTCCTGCTGTAACCATCACTAGGAATCAATCCGTTTTTATCTCGTTATAGTTTCTGTAACAAAATATGATCCATTACCGGCTTGCTGGGCCTGCCGTAATCTCGCCAGAGCCCCTTTAGCCAGGCCGTTTCAGAATGACCTAGGACGGCCTTCATGGCTGTGTAGGCTGGTTCGTCAGGCCTGGTTGAATCTTGATGTAATCTCACTTGGTGCCATGAGTTGTGTTGCTACTCCTACCTTTGTTGAATCTTGGGTGAGGGCATTTGCATATGAATAGACCTAGCCATCTCTTTCATCTCTTAAGTGCAGGACATCTGCTATGGAGGAAGGTGGGAGCTATTAAAAGTGAGTCTGCTTCCTGCCTGTTTCTCATCCAAGGAAATATAATATTCTGCCTTTCTGATATTTCCTAGGATATTTCATTCCTCTAGGAGGGTTGGGTGGGTGCTAACTTTCCTTCACACTCTTGTTGTTATCGGTAATATTAGTGCACATATTTTTTTTCCAATTCCATGGGCACAAGCACATATGGAACAGATCTACTGGTTATAATACACTCTTCTTAAAGTTTTTTGGTTCCAAATATAAGTATCTTAACAGCTCCTTTTTCATAGTCAAAAATATGTAGTATACCAATACGTAAAGAACATAAGGAAAAAATGATGCAACCGTTAATCAGGTAGTTTTAATTTATGGCTCAAATACATCTTGCTTTCCTCTTTTTTATTTTTGCCATCTGCTGAGTATGTAACCTTTGAAAAAAAAAATTGACCTAGTCAATATGGGATGGCTATATATACAGATATAAAATAAGTTGCTAATGAGGAACTGTTGGGAAATGCTTTTTATAATTCTTTTCTAATGTTGTTTTGGAAAGGAAGTTTGACTGAAACCTGAACTAAATCCAGCTCCATAAATCTTTATTTTCAAAGGATTTTTTTTCTTGATAAAAATGTGCTTTTACTTACAGATGGGAAACTAGATCTGGTTCCTTGATACTCAAAGTGATCGCATTTACCCCCAGTCAGATGGATATATTTAGTTGTTCTCTTTGAACACACATTAGTCACAGGAAATGATCACTTTACTTTTTTTTTCAGGAAAAAAAACCCCAGAATTAGACTAAATGAAAGAGGATCTGCAGTTTTCAGCTAAGTGAAAAACATTGGCGAAACATTAAATTCACCAGGCACCATTTTTAATTGTTTGTTCCATTTTCTTTCAGTTTACACAAATCAAGAATCTGATTTTTTTTCACGCATAGCAGGGGTGAAATGCTCCCGGTTCGATCCGGTTCGGTAGAACCGTTACCGGACATGTGGCCTGGTTCGCCGTACCGGT
>JANHFT010003557.1:49908-72143 GCA_032467955.1 Pseudoxenodon macrops | reverse complement strand
CATGAGCTAAACCTGCAATAAACTGAGCTGAATGTCACTGCTGCCTCCAGTCTCTTCAATTACTGCGCGATCTAACAGTATTGAACCAAAAAGAGCACAATAAATCTCTAATATCTGCAGAATATTAGTAATAGATCCTAGTGATCTGTAGCATGTATTGGTAATGGTAATACTAACATCTCTTATACTTTGAATATCTAAGGATATAGTAGCTGTGATCATACCATATAGCTAAATGGTAGACGTTTTGGACAAATGAAAGTACTTCTTTACTTACCACAAAATTAAATTATAATACTATTACATAATATATGCTAATTTGTCTAACTTTAGAAACATACTACTTCTACAATGGCTGAATATACGTCCAGTAACTCAGGGCCTGTGCTACATCACAAGGCGCTGTTAACAAATGTGAATAGGTAGGTGTTAATTTGCCAATGTCTTGTTTGTAACTTTCCCCAGGCATTGGATTGGACACACTAGAATCAGAGGATGGACTAGTGGTGTTTCAGCATCACTTTTTTTACATTCTTAAATCCCTGTTTGAAGCAACCTGATTCTCTTAGGACATTCACAAACAGCTGTAGAAGTTCACGTGTCTAACCCCAGTTGCAGTAATAATGATACAGATATTGAAGTTTATACACTGATTACACATTATGGCTACAAATACGTTACTCCGAGTACAACGTTGCTGCTTTGTCAAAGTATTTCCTGACATTTTCATCAACTGTCTGCCTATATGAGGTTATACTAAAATTATCCATATAAATAAAATGTATTTTAGTCCCTGCAATTATGAGTGTTGCTATTATTCTGCTACTTTTCTTCCCTAGATGATTTGGTGAATAATATAGCAAGTACTGCCATTGTTTGAGGTCGAGATATAGATCTCCTTGATATAGAGGATGGGTAACCCAGGGTTACAGGAACCAGTAAGAACATAGGTCTCTGAGTGCCTCCATGCTTTCCTTGGTCCCACTCACTTTCATCTGGCAAATTATTGGCTGCTCCTGAGAGCACTTGGCAGCCAAGAGAGTTTTAATAAAATATATCTATGCTTACATCTCTGCACTCTGAACCCTCAAAATGCCCTTTTAAAAATAAGTATTCTCCTCTTGCAACACTTGTACAGGATGATGATGAAGAGATGCTGCATTCTTTAATCTGCTTGGGAAGGGAAAACAGTGTAAGTAGGAAAACATCTTCCCCCTTTATTTTCTTACTGTCTCAATCCATCAATACTATCAGATGATTTTTGATTAAGGAAATATGAGATAAGTCTCAAAAACATTAAGACTCATAAGTAAGGGCAAATTCAGTCAAGCAAATGAAGGAAGGAGATATTTGCATGCAGTCAATAAATCTACTCCTTGTGCATACACAGATTTGATTTGCACCTAATGGAATGCATAATTGAAGAATGCATGCATGAGTGGAAAACTTCTATAATAATTCCATTTTCTTCTGTTCTTCTATCATAGTCATTGGGGATTGGCTCTGAAATCTGGGCTGCAAAAACTTAGATACTGCTAGAAGACTTCAAAGAGATTTAGAAGATGTTCATTTTTTCTGCCACCTAGTGATTACTTGGATTTTTACATTCGAGATCTGGTATATCTAACAGAATACTAATTCAGTAATTCTAACTGAGCAGACCAACACTTTCATTTATGTTTTCATCTTATCCCCTTATGTATGAATCATACATTCTGATTAGCGTTAACTATGGCATACTAAATTTAAGACGTTGGCCATGATTCCAGTCAGACTTGGTTCAATAAGCTACAGCTAATTATAATAAGTTTGACCAGATTTTGTCATCAGAAGAAAGCACTGCTAAAAATGAGAATAAATATTTTCTATCTCTTTGTTGACATATTAGAAGATAAAAGGGAAGAAGAGAATACTTTAGCTTTCCTAAATTATATAAAAGTGTGATGTATGAATATAGCTATCAGGTGCTGGGAAATCTATTAATGCAGATTCGGTTGTGAAAATCTTCATCAATGCATGTTTTCATGTCATCATATATTAAAAACTGGTCATCATGTATGCAAACAGGTTTTATATGCTACAAGTATCAACAGTGAATTGCCTCACATATTTATGGTTTACTCATCAATATGAGATTATGTTGTCTGAATGCAGAGTCATATTGGGAGAACAAACAAATGAAGAATTGACCATGACTGAAAAACATAGGCATATTTGTGTGAAAGCGCAGTCAAAAATTCATTGGACAGTATGTAATTGTTAGGAATGCTCAAGTTCATAGTGCTCATTGAAGAAAAGAGCTTTTATTCAAATTCACTTCCATATATTTTGCTTGTCCCTGGATTAAGATTTTAATCTTAAATATTTCCCTTTTTATATTTTTATTAAAAAAGGCATAACAAAGAGTTTGAGAAAACTAAACAAACATAGAAGTAGAAAAAAATTATAAAAGAGCAAAAGTGAAGAAGAATAAAAAAGCAAGAAAAATGAAGACATCTAAATGCGTGACCTCCAATCACCTTTGCAGTAGTTATAGGCAAAGCAATTACTATCTCAGCCCTCACATATTGTCTCTCATAATTCCCTTATTCCCATAAACAAACCTTTTAAATTAGCAAATGCAAAAAAATAATATCAACATTTCATTTTTACCCATTTTCAGCAAAAAGTCTATAAAGGGCATACTGGATACAAATGCATATCATGATGCAAAGAGTTTTGAAAATTAACATTCAGTTTTCTTACTAGACTATATGGACACTCAATGAGAAAAGGCACATGGATGATAGACTTTATGTATGATCACAGCAGCCAGGACAAAGGACAAAGATGGAAGACTTCTGAAGCACCAATAATGGAAGAACAGATTGTCAAAATAGCTTCTTTTCCAGAAATTACCAAACTGACTTGCTGGATTACTTTTATTAAAGACCGAAAACTCTTTAGAGCCTGAAATTTCCTCAAATATGCATCTTAATGACAGAAGTATAGGGCTGTGCGCCACCTCTGTAACACTGTGATGGATACGTTCAGCTGTAATTCATGCTTACTTTATTTTTTATTTTTTAAGAGCCTATTTATAATACTATTGCAATTTAGTTACCTTTGTACTATAAGCTGCAAAAAAGGTCACAAATATGTAGAATCATCATTTGTTGAGAGAAAGGGAGGAATGACAAATGTGTTTTTATCTACATTAAGGGAAACTATACCACTGATTCCAATAAAACAAAGCAAAACACAAAAAAAATATTTCAGCAGTTCCTAGTGAATTAACTAGCTTCCTGAGATGATTTCCTTATTGTAATTTAAATCAGAAATTGACTTTACTCATTCTTCACCCTAGGTTTGCTAATTTTAGAGAGACAATGCCACCTAATCTGCACTTAATGAGAGTTGTTAGAATTGATCTCCAGTGACCCCT
This sequence comes from Pseudoxenodon macrops, assembly GCA_032467955.1. Taxonomy (NCBI): domain Eukaryota; kingdom Metazoa; phylum Chordata; class Lepidosauria; order Squamata; family Pseudoxenodontidae; genus Pseudoxenodon; species Pseudoxenodon macrops. Next base: position 68,719 of record JANHFT010003557.1, on the reverse strand, counting down.
GAATAGCAGAAAGTCGGACTGGTTCTTTGTTTTGTTTGAGGGAGCCGAAGAAAAGGAATGACAGCTTTCAAGGGAACAATTTCTTGGGGACTGAAAGAGTGCATTAAGAGAGCATGTTTAGTGAAGGATAAAGAGAGCAAAAGCACATACCACCACAACTGCTTGTGAGCTAAGAAAGCAGATGCCTTTTGTTTATAACCTTGGCAGATGGGCTATATGGACATTCATGTCTTTAGTCAGGAACGAGATCACATATTTTCCAGTTGCCCGGACCTTCCTGTCCAATTACTCTCTGAAAGGTTTTCAAATGTCTTGAAAGGTGCTATTTCTGCCTACTCCTTATTTATTGTCTTATTATGTTCTGAGTGAAAGCACACGTTAAGGAATATGTATATGTTTTAATCCCCACTGCCCACATGCAAGATTAAAATGGAAGGAACCGAGCATGCATTAAAAACAAGAGTTGTTTTTCCTCCCTCTTTCCCCCTCCCTTTTATTACTGCAAGAAAATAGCCTATGTAATGTAATGTTCACTTCAAGTATTATGTGCTTCTAACAATGGCAGAAATATAATCAACTATTATTCTCATTAGATTTGTACCTTCCCTCCATCCAATGCAGGGAGTCTGTTTTCTTTCCAGCTAATAGGGTGATAGGGACAATATTTATTTATTAATAAATTATTCTATTAAAAAAAATTAAAATATTTTATACCCAGGCTTCCTTCTAAATATAAAAAAATAAAGCCCTATGATATAGTCTCTGAAAGCCTTGGATCTCACTCCCAGAGATTTTCCGAAAATTGCTTTTGATTTATCATTGCAATGTAACAGGAATAAATTATTAAATTGTACAGGAAACATAATCACACTTGTTCTGTTTAATTAATTATTTTAAATGAAACTGAAATCAAATCAAAATAAATTTGATTTGTATAGTCAGAGGCCAAATGCAACCATCACTCTGAAAAAGAAGATGCCCTATTTAATGTTGTCCGGAAGACAGAAAGACAGGATAATTTTGAAAATTTCAGCTCCAGCTCCATGGGCCATTCTCTCCTTCTACTCAGAGGTATTAAAAGATTATCATAGGAAGAAAAGGCCTTGTTCCTGTTGAGTGCCCTGCTGCTACTCTTGTGCCTAATACTCAGGTCACATATTTTGATGCCTAAACTAAAGGAGCAAATGGGTCTCTCTCTCTCTCTCCCCTTCTCCCTCTCCCTCTCTCTCTCTCTCTCTCTCTCCCTTTCCCTCTGCAATACTCAAGTTACCGAAAATGCAATGATAGTGAACACAAGCACTAATCATTTGGCTGTGTCTTCATATCCACCTAAAATCAGATAAGTGAAGCAGTTGCTCACTGCACCCCAGGTCAACATTATAATAAGACATTGATGTCCATGCGCTGAATGGGGGATGGGGGAGAAAGGCCACCTTTACTGTGAAAATACAATTTGTTCTATCCCTTAATGGTGGGACTGGGGTGAAAAGGAGAATCATGTGAGACATCAGTTAGATTGTAAGCTTTTAAACACTGGCATAGTGTTTTTGGAATATTCAGCAAATTGCCCTGTATCCTGGGGAAAGTGTGAGGAAAATAATACTCTTAAAGCTTGATTTCATACAAAGGATTGCCCTGTTAAGAGCAGCAACAATAAAAATGTCTTATCAATTGATGCTAATGGGGATTGATTTCACTGTTTAGACACCCACCCACCCACACAGCTCTTGTGGCAAACCTTTTTAAAACATTCAAAAGAAAACTTAAAACAATGTTTCTTTCTCTTTTACTATTTTTCTCAGGAGCTAACTTGCATCAAATGTACCAGCAGATAATTCTCCATGATCTCTAGAATTATGGAACAACTAGTTTACAATCCTTCATCGGTCTCCGAATAAATTCTCCATTTGTTTTGTGAAACATCAGAACATTGCGGTTATTTTTATCCCCTCCCTACCTCTTGCTTTGAGTTCTTATCACTACCACAAGGCTCACAAATACTGCCTGGAGCCTGGGTTTGGAAAGCTTTCTGTTCAAAGGCTAAAGCTCAAAGAAGAAAAAGAAAAAGAAAAGAAAAACCCAACAAAACCAGCTTGCTTTGGGGCCTGATAACCCCATATGGGACATATTGTCTTGCCTTTGCCTAGTTCCACAGTCTCTAGTGGGACTTGACATTGTTGTTCTCTAGGACTAGAGTTGTAGTATCATTCCCAAGAGTCACTGCTAACTCTTGTTATTATACCATGAGAAGAAGAAAAGCTTACCTTTTAGAGTTAAAACTGAAATGTAAGGTTAAAGTTCCCTAGTAAAAGCTGAAAAGCTGGTATTATCAATGTGGTAGCCTGTTACTATTGAAATCCAACAATTGTCATTTCCAGTAACTTGGCTGTCAGGCAGCTAAGGTGTATATAATAGAGGGGGAGTTTGTTCAAAGTCTCTTCTCTTTCCAGACTGAAGGGAAAGGGGCTACAGAGCCTTTTCCTACCTTTTATGGTATTAAAAAAAAGTACTGAAGGGTTGGTGATAGTAGATGAAGACTTGTAGTTGAGTTTGACTCTGATATACAAGACATATTACTTCATCAGCTTTCCCAATGTTGTGCCCTTCAGATTTTGGCTGGGACCAGATTGCCCATCAAAATCTATTCAGATATAAACAAAAGCATTGGTAGAGAAAATAAGGCTTATTCCTACTGGGTGTACTGCCATTGGTCTAAAATATAGACCAAATGTATAAATGTCTTCACATTCGTCTGTAAAGTTGTTATACTAAATTCCATAAAATCTGGGTCTTAGATACTGCTAATTCCAACATGCTAAAATTCAGTAGCATTTAACAATAGACTGAAAGAGTTCAGCATGGGGCAGAAATAATGAAGCCATGTAATCTATGTTATGAAATTGTTAAACAGTGATGATATATAAAATGGAACAAATTAATTGTTTGTTGTTCCAATAGTCTTAACTAGTGGACTCAAATTGCAAAGAAGTAGTAGTAGTAGTAGTAGTAGTAGTAGTAGTAGTAGTAGTAGTAGTGGTAGAAATTAAGTGACAAAGAACATACTTATGACACAAGCTGTTTGATCCTGGAGTAGGGTATCTCATAATTTGGAGACCTGCTTTTCATTAGAGATATTTAAGATGAAGACCATCTCTTAGGGATCATATAGCAGCCACTTGTCTACAATGGCATGGGGTGGAACAACATATTTTTAGAAGCTTTTAGGAATTCTGTGATTCTTATGAGCAGTTCCCAATAATTCTGAATTATTTATAGACATAGTGCAGAAGTGTCAAAAATTCCTAATGGTATGATTCAGATCTTTCAGTTCTGCATGCCATAATCTTTGCCAATTTTCCAGTATCTTGTCCTGGATTTATATCAGTTTGGATAGTAAAAGTTTTTCATACATTCTTGGCTTGCTTTTGGAATGTATATAACCATTTTTCACAAGGCAACATTCTAATCCTAACAACTCTAAGAAAGAACAGGTTTTTTGCCTACTGTGCTTCATATATTGTCTAGTATACTTGAAGATGCCTAGTCTTTTTGTTTGCCTGGTTCTTTTAAAAAAACTAAATGCTTTATTAATTTATGAAGTGGAATAAGAACACTTTGTTCTCACTAAAATGTATTGCTGGAATATTAGAGGAGGACTAGAGAGTCATACTTTGCCTGAAACATCAGGCAAAATGAATATTTGCAAACATTGTTAATGAGCTCATATTGCACACTGTATTCTCAGTAAAAAAAGGTTGATATTTTAATGGGTAGATTAATTAAAACGGCTACTGGGGAAAGTTTAGTAAGAATAAGTTACACATCCATATGGCACACACACACATCCATCCCATTTCCAAAATCAAAGAAGGAAGAAAATTATTGAATTGATGCACTTCAGGTCAAATGGCAATGATAACCAACTACATTCAGAGATAAATTTAATATTTGAGAAATATCTGTACCTATACATGCAGGACAGTGGTAAAATCTATTTTTTTACTACTGGTTATATGGGCGTGGCTTGGTGGGTGTGGTGTGGCTTGGTGGGCATGGCAGGGGAAGGATACTGCAAATTTTCCATTCTCACCCCACTCCAGGGGAAAGATACTGTAAAATGCCCATTCCCTCCACAGTCTGGGGCCAGCCAGAGGTGGCATTTGCCAGTTCTCCAAACTACTCAAAATTTATGCTACTGGTTCTCCAGAACTTGTCAGAACCTGCTGGATTTCATGCCTGAAGCAGGACTAATTTAATGTTGCCCAGAAAGTGTTCGATATTTAAAGCTCAGTGTAACATTTGAAGGATATATGAAATGACTCAATTCAAAAGTATTTGAAACCACAAAATCTTATCTTAAAATAATAAGTTTGTATTTGATAAAATGCTTATGTGCAGGTAATATTGTGATAATAGAGATGTTAATGGGTTAGCAACAATTACAGTAATATCAATGTAAGCATCCATTGTATTTCATCTCCCCCCACCCAGTTCTACCCCAGAATTGCAACTTCATTCATATTTATTGTAATTTTTAGTCTCCCTGCATTCCATATTACAGGCTTCTCAATCTGTCTAATACCACAGAGGTCCGGTGGTAATTTTAATTTAAACTTCTGGGTCACATCAGAAAGAAGGTGATTCCACATAGCACGCTGCTAATCCTTATTCTTACTTGTCCATCAGATTTTCCCATTAATTGATGTAAAGAATCATGATTGTAATGCATCATTATCTTCATCATGAGACAGATAATTGTCATGGTGACTTTCAAGGAGTCATATTAATTTCTCTAATATTCTGTTGTGAATGAATGATTTATTATTATTATTTTGAAGCACACACAGTGATGAATATATCTGTTTGGAATTAGTTTTAGGTTTTGAGTAATGGGAAATAGAAAGTAGTCACATAAATAGTTTTTTTTTTAAGAAATCAGAATGGTGTGGCATGAAAGTAGAATACTGTATAAAAATCAAAGGTGATTGCCAAAAAGAGTGGAGTGGTTTTTCAAAAATGAATGTACACATGACCATGCTTATAAAACACACTTTAATTTATTGAACTGCTTTTTAAAGTAAGCTTGTTTATTACTTGTTCTCTGATTCCTTATGACTCTTAATTTCTGCAGATAAATGACATTTTTATACCTAAATTTATTTTTTAGTCCTCCCAGAGAAAGCAGCATGCATTTCCTGATTGAGTCATGTGCCCATATCTATGACAAAGAGAACGCTTTGAAAGAAAACTGCTTTGAGACAGATTTTTTAAAAAATAAGGTTGGGATATTTCTTAACAACATTATTTAAAACCTTTTTAAGGCTCAGTCAAACCTTTGTTCTTTCTTTAGCAGGAAATGGTGTTACATATTTAATAGTAGATATTAAATGTTTTATATGTTTGTGACATGAAATGCACATACACTATAATGATAACACTCTGAATTCTGCCGCATACTCCTTTTTAGCTTTGCTCAGCAGCCCAAATGGGCACTTGATGGCTACATATTGCATAAAGGCTAATAGGGAACTGCAGTAAAGCTGGGTGAATTTCAGTCGTGCTTTCTACCTCAACTGTATTTCTTCTTTATTTTAATTGCAAAGTTCTTTGCACGCTGCTTAGGAAGAAATGTAGAACTTCTATATGTTTGTAACAAAACAAACTAAAGAAGTGAAATTTTCACTTCTTACGCCAGCCATACATAATTGGTATAGCTGTTTCCAGCTTGAAAAGAGCCAAGTTTTAGCACTTTGTCTTGTGCCATTACAAATGAGAAGTCTTTCCCAGAAAATAATTGGCTATCAGCCACGAGTCCCTCATCATACCTGGATTTTCATCTCCATGACATATTCGGCAATGAAAATTACAGATATAGATTGATGGTCTAGTTTGAGACATGATGAGAGCTCAGAGGATTAGTGCCCCACATGGAGTAGATCAACATTATTTCCTTTTGACTTTAATTAAAAAAAAGATATAGGAATATTTGACTTAGAAGCAGTGTGCTTTTATTTATGAACATAGGATTTGTTTGCCATCATATCATTAAATTCACTGCTTCTTTTGGTCTGCTTATTGGTCATCTGTAGCCTATCCAACTCTTTCCTGCTTGCACATCTGCTACCAAAATATTGATTTTCTCTTGATACCTTATTCTTAAAACTGGTAATATCTGTGTGATGCTCATGAAAACCTCTGTTAGAACAAGAACCCTACAGAAACACCAGGCTTAAAATTATTTCAGTAATGAGTCTGGTACGTGAGATTCAAATAAGATTTCCTCAAATTCCCTATTATATACAATGACAGAAAATCTTGATATTCTAACTTTTTACTCTTCTTCCTTAACTGTTGTTCTGCATGTCTTGGCATTTTCATTGGTGCACTTAACATTTCCTATTGCCTACACTGTAAAAGAACTTTAGCAAAGAATGGGAGTGTGTATAGTGAAGAAACTTTCACATCCTAGCATTAAACTTGATACTGTGGAAAAATGGAGAATGTGTGTGCATTGTGTGGCATTTTCATTCTGCTATAACACTGGAAATGATGGCAGTTGTTACGGGTTTCAGAACAGTAGGACAAGGCTGCCTAGCTACCAAATATGCAACCTGATTGAGGTGAGATTTAGAAAGCAAGATTAAATGTGATAAAAGAATATTGTGAATGTTATTCCAGGAGGAACAAAAATTCATTATTTTTTCTGATATGAATGAGATGCTGGATTTTCAAACATAAACAGCTTATGTAGAAGTGGAGCTAAGGTGGTGAATGCTTTCATTTTGCAAACTATTTTACTATTAGCCAATTCTGTATACATTTGCTGTAAGCATTACATGCTACTGTAGGTCCCTTGAAATCTGGGACATTAAATACAATTGTACCCGTGTTTCGCTGAAAATAAGACAGGTTCTTATTTTCTTTTGACTCCTGAAATAAGCGCTGGCCTTATATTTGGTGAGGTCTAATTATTTTTGATGTGCATGAGGAGGTGAGCATGGTCACCTCATGGCTGCTGCTGTGTTTTGGGGAGGACTTATTTTTGGGGGACAGTGCTCAAAAGCCTGATTGGGATTATCCAGGGAGGTCTTATTTTCAGGGAACACACCTCCATCCTATCAGAACACAGCCAAGCTCCCACCCAATCAGTTCAAAAACCCCAGTTTTTGGCAGTTAAAAGAAAGGAAAAAAGCTGCAAACACACATTGCACCTAAAGAAGCAAGCTAAAAGCACCTGAAGATGGCAAATGAGATTTTGCCGAAACGTTGTCCTCATAACACCTTTAAGTCTACACGGGAAAGAACCCGAACAACAAAATACCTACATACAGGCACCCGTGAAAACATATATATATATACCGGTATATATATAATTATATTATATATTATATAATATTATATAATTAATATTATATATATATATTATATGTTAAAGAGTAAACTTTAAACTTCAGTAACCTTATGGTATCTGAGTTGTAAAAATCCAGAAAACCAATAGATGCTGCCATCTAGTGGTCTGGATTTTTGCAGTCCAGATATGGTAGGCCTAGTTTAGAGACAGAACACTGAACATTTTAACTGTTGCTTCTAGAAGAACTTGGTAGACTAAGGGCAGGCTTTGGTTACACAATGTTGTCCTTTAAAATGATTTAATTTTCATGTATATGAATAAGATATTTAACCTCTTGTATCTTCTTCTGGCTTATATAGATTTGATATCACTGAAAATTTCTTGACATTAGTTTCCAGAATACCAATTGTTAAGATGCAGTATAAAGCCATGCTTCTGAACTCACCCATCATATTTTCCCTTTCTGAAATTCATTATTCTGCATGAGATTCTTTGTTTATAATTATTCTTTGAATTCTAGTGCTTTTTCTCTATGGCCACATCCATGTCTCTTGCTCCATGGTAAACATACCCCACCATTCATGCAGCCTCCATGTTGGATCTATATCTCAAGGGACGTCTTTAGCTGGGGTACCTTGAAGGTGGCTTTTGGTGTTCTATTCTGAAAATTGTGTTTTCACTCATAACCAAGCTCAAGTTGCTCCATGTGGACAATGTTGATGACGTTGAGGACATATTCCATCTGGTGGCTACTTCTGGTTTTGCCTGCCCTTTTTTTGCAAAAACAGGCCCATCCCTTTACTTCTCTTTCTTCCCTTAATCCCTCTCTGGGTGCAATGGAGATACAAACACCTGGTCCTGTGGCCTTGTATCCTCTGCCAACTCCCCACAACTTGGTCAACTGCACTGTTAAAAATGGATCCCATGGCCAGTAACAAAATTTGTGAAATCATAATTTCATTCCTTCAACCCTTTATTTTCATAACTCTTTAAAATATTTTGTATTTGTACAGAGGGATCATTATCCAACATTACTGCTTTCCCATTTGATCTGTCATAGAGCTTTAATAAGAAAAACAAAAAAAACTACCACCATCATACCTGCTAGTGACTGATAAATCTTTTTTCCCCTTTGGCACCAGAAAAAAAGGAAAACTGAGAAGTTCTAAGTAACATCAGCAGCCACGTCTTCTGCCACTATGACACAAGGAAGCCATAACTGAGGAAAGGACAAGTAGGGAAACTGTGGAGGAAGTCAGACTCTGAATGAAACCTGTTTGGACAGATATCCCTAAATCTTGTGGTGTCCCTAAATTGCTGCAAACCCAAAAGCCAGTTTCCAACACAATCTTTATTTCAGAAACTTATTTTAAGACTCCTTAAAGTTTTTTAAAGTAAAAAATTAAAAATGGTAGGTGACTGCAGCTCAGTGCCTTTTCTGAAATTAGTACCAGGCACTAGTGAAAGGATAAAAGCAAGGATAATAAAAAGTATCCTGCAACAGGCAATCCTATGATGCTTCATTTAGTTATGTACCCACAGTATCCATTTATTAATGTGCAAGGTGGCACTACAGGAAATTTTCAAGAACACCCGTTATATGTTTTCAAAATTCCAATGTATCCATCAATGGAAAAACAGTCAATATTTGGGTAAGGAAACAGCCATATGGTACCATCCTTACTCTGGAAATGCCAGCTTTCAAAGAACATAATGAAGTGTATTGTTAGGACAGTATGTTGTGTCTGAAAAGTCCAATACCTAAGCTGTTTCTCCATTGCATACTAAATATTTGGATACATTTTGTTGTTTACAGTAATGCTGTCTACTAATACCTAATGTTATTATTTAGTTATGTTGATCTGCTAGTATTCCAAACATTTCTTCTCTCACCCTCCCTTTCTCTCTTGTAATCTCTCTTATACACACTATTAGAAGGCTTGTTTCATATATTTCTACATCCAGCCAAATGAACCTGTGTAAATGTAGAAAGATGGCTTTCATTTCATTGTTATTATCACACTGAGAACCTTTTTTATTTTTTATTTAGTATAAATGGGAAACAATCTCTCTTTGTAGGGTGATAAAACTGATGGCTCATTTCCTTTGGTGTCAAGAGCATTGCCAGCACCTCTTCACCACACTTCAAATGAAAAACAATATTGGGACAATAAAGTGCTCAACTTCATCAGCTTTCAGTTCTTTTCTCCTCTGCACAGGAGAAGATTCCAATGTTGTTCTGTCAATTCCATTTTTAAAAACTGCTTTCGTGGCTTTTACAAGAAAATGTTGTGCCTCTGGTGCAGAGGGGAAGAGGAATCGAATTTCATTACAGCTAAGTGCTTACCTTCTGTGAAAGCCAGCAGGGTGTATTATGGAATGTTAATAAAATAGGAGGAATGGAAGTAGAAGCACATTTCAGGAAGCCAAATTACTTTGGGCCACTAGCAGCCCTTTCATTTCATACTGATTGCTGCCTTTCCTACAGCCTAATTGCAATATTTCTGTGGACTTGCAGCCCAGTGATAACTGGTTGGCTTGACTTTGTTTTACTGTGACCCAGAACAGCAGGAGCTTTGCACTTCTTGCCTGCTACTCCATAATAGATTCTGACAGTTGTATTAATCCCTAGAGACTTCAGCCTAAATTAAATATGAGTATTTATCTTTTAGTCACCAGTCTTCCTGCCCATCCCCAGCTGAACTGGTACAACTAAGTGGGAAAGGAGTGACCCGGCTGCATCCCTGATCAAAGGAACAATATTCACCTGCTCTCTGCTGCATGGCAGATCACAGGCTGTATCGTTAATGGTATGTCTCGTCCACTTAGCAAAGTATTAGGCCCTTGTCAGCTTGAATCAATGTCAGCATGTGCAGGTTTGAGACAGTCCATTGAAAAGGCCATCAAATTCTGGCTCACTAAGAACATGGGCCCTGGAACCAATTTAATCCTCTCATGGAGGAAAAGAAAAAAAGAAAAAGATATTTTGACTTTTTGTCTATTGTAATCAGATGCATCTAAGAGAAAGAAAGAATAAAATCTGTTTCTGGCTGAAGATTGCTTTATTACTATTATGTACCCTCCTCTAACACTTTGCTGAAAAGAAAATAAATGAAATAAATGGAAGGATTCAAACAGAAATTAGAAATATTTTCTAAAATACTGGTTGCAATCAACAGCCAAGTCATGATGGGAAGGAAATATAGAATTTGTAAGCAAATAGATTGAAATAATATTCTAGTGATTTCAACACATATTTTTCATTCATTTTAAACTTTTTCTCTTGTATGTTAATAGTAATCTATATTCCTTATTTAAAAAGTAATTTATTACAATTTTTAATTTCATAATTTTAATATGTGATTTATATTATATTACTTGTTATTCCTGATTTTTGTCATTTTTGATGATTCGGACACAACTTGTCAACTAACAAGAACAACAGACTTTAAAAGTAATTTGGGGATCAAAGATATTCAGTAATTTTCTACTATATTTAATCTCAGGATAAACACACACACACATTGTAGAACGGAGAGAAAAAAACAAGCTTTTTTCCTGTTCCGAATTCTTTTTTTAAGAGAAGGATACATTTTTACTTTGTGATTAATTCAGCATGACTTCCTTTTTATAACTGAATATAATTTAAAAAATAAAAATATATTCATAGATAGAAGGCTCAGTATCTTTGGCTAAATTTGGCGTGTATGTGTCTATATCAGGGGTGTGTCAAACTCTCATTGTCAAGGTGGCATTATGTCAACTATCGTGACTTTTCCCCCCTTGGCTAAACAGGCTGGGTGGGTATGGCCAGCACGTGACACATTTGAATTTGAGAGTCCTGGTCTACATCTAAAACTGTAGGTTTACTTTCATTACTTTTAAAAAGAATTCCTTTGAGTGGAAAAGATACCTGTGTATTGATTTACTTTCAGGAAAGCATACTCAGCTAAGGCTTTGGCTTACTGAAGCATTGCTCATAAAATTCTAATCAACCACTTGTAATCCTAAACAAAGCGTAACAAAAACCCCTGGGCCATCCAGATAGATATTCGAAATATTCATTTCCTGCCTTCAGTGAGAGATAATATTGTTCTAATTGGATATTAATCCTTCTGAAATGCAGTCTTTCTATTCTAATTTCATTGTCTTAAAGTGGGATTCATTGCGTTATCGTCTTTTTTAGGTTTGCAAGTTAAGAGGTGGAGTTGTTATTTTGTTCTAGCTAAAATAAATAATCTGGTTGGAAAATAGTTGGCTCTGTTTTTATTTGTGTCAGTGGGACTTGTACTGGTGTGACAGAAATCAGGTTACTCACAGGCTTGCTTGTTAGCTTGAAAGTCTTGTTGTTTGTTCCTTTTTAAAACTCAGATTAACAGAGCATTACATTTCTAATGCTGTGGAATCATTCTTGCCTATTTTTCAGTTTGCTCAAAAGCAGTAGAAATAAAGATCTGACCTTTCCCATGTTCTAATTGGATTTTTAGTACATAAGAGATATAAGAGTGTGCTTCTGAAAGCCTATAACAACACAGTGTGTTTGTACAGTCGGCAATTTATTTATTTCATTATCCCTCTGAGGATCTGGATGTGACTTATGGTATATAATTATCCCATTTCCCCTGCTGTTTTATCTTCACAGGCACAATTCTACAAGGTATATTAGACTTAGAGATATTGATTGACCCAAGATTACTAGGCAAACTCTGGGGCTGAGTGAGAATTTGAAACTAAATTGCACCTGTCCTAATCTAGACATAAGCATTTGTGGAATATATTCTTCTAATATTTGTGCTCATATTTCCAGTAGATTCCATGCAGCTGAGATGACTTCAAATAACATTTCATGATGTATTGCATAACTTACCCAAAATAGTATAAGAGGAGTTCAGGGCTATGAACTTCACCATGGAATATGAATCTAGAACTATACCAGTTCAGATAATTTACACATCTTAGGTAAAGACTAAGCAGTGCACTTAATCTGAGCATTAAACTCAGCTTTGGAAACTTGGTATGTTTGACTAGGCCTTCTGCTTTAAAAATCATCCTCATTATCTCTACTCAACCAAGTTCTGTTAGTATTTAGATAATTTATTGCAAAACAAATATCTTCACTTAGCTTAAAGTATCAGTTTTCATTCTAGTTTGGTGCCATTTATTTTATGCATTAATAAAAAAGAACATGCCAGAATAGCAAATTCTGTAAATGTGATACTGTATATACTACAAATAATTTTTAAAATTCTGTGTTTAGGATGGCTACATACATATCCTTCCTCTCTGTATTTAAAAATATAAGGTAACATATCATACAAAAAAAGAAGCAGAATTCCATGAAAATTATGCATGATGATTTATATTACACAAATGCTACATTAGAAATAACTAATAAAATGTCTAGAAGCATAAAGTTCATCATCCTTCCAAACAAGATGGAAAATGCGCTGGTGTTTTTTGTCTATTATCTAAAGGTAAAGGTTCAATTGTGTCCAACTGTAGGGGACAGTGCTCATCTCTGTTTCTTAGTCAAATGAGCCAGGGATTTTCTGTTTTGTGGCCAGCATGACTATACACTGAGGCTAGTACTTTCCCACTGAAGTGGTACCTATTTATCTACTAACATTTGCATCCTTTTGAATTGCTAGGTGGGCAGGAATTGGAGTAAGTAATAGCTTATCCTGTCACGTAGCACTTGGTCTCGAACCTGGACTGTCAGTTTTCCAGATGACAAAGCCTAGCATCTTTAATCACTGAGCCATTGTGTTCCCTGGCTATTGTCTATTGCTTATTTGTTGCTTAAATAGTCATCCCTTTGCATAAACTATAAAACTAAAAAAACAGCCAGTATAAACTCAGTACTTTGGCTCAGTAGCTTTCCAAGTCTAATAAGATTTGTCATTATTTTGGATGACCAACTTTCACCCTTAGGAATGTAATGTGGCTACTGATCTCAATTTTTGAAGATCCTGTAGCAACTTTGAATTATAGTGTGAATTTCATTTTCCTTCCATTTTGAAGATCCTGTAGCAACTTTGAAAAATCATGCTGAATTTCATTTTCCTTCTGTTTTGAGGCAGGAAACATACAGTGCTATTTTCCTAGTCTGAAGAGTTTGCCACTCCATTCTGGAAAGTGTCAGACAGAACTCAGGACATGCTTCAGCTAAATCCTCTAACGTTTAGCTCAAATATATACAATATTTGTATACTCAGTTAAAGAATATTATCAAGATAGATATCTGTAACTTGCAATAAATTTGGAATACCTTGTTTTAACAAATTAATATGCTGGTGTTTCAACAATGTTAAATATGTGTCTTTGATCTCAAGATGCAGTTAATTCAACAACAAATTCTTTTTCAAGTGTATTTGACACCCCAGAGGATGTTTAGTAATCCTTGAATGTCAATCTTAGTTTACTGGAAATTTAACATGGCAGAATAGATATTGAAATATAGCCTTTAGCTTCTTCTATTATTCTTTTCTGGCTTACTGAGTTTAAATTTTGGATCAATGAGATGTATTTACATTCCACCTATAAACTGGTTTGGAATGAACAGAAGAAAGTCTGACCAGTACTATTCTAATATATACATATATCAATCTATATGTCAAATGCTATTTTAAACATTTATAGATATGCCTGTTGTGGTTTTCTATACCAAGAAATTATGAAATCATGAATGGGGGCCTGGAACTCTGGCTCTTAATATTGTGAAAACTGAAATGCACATTGAGCTTACATATTATGTGCCATGGCTTGCAATGAAATGAACTTCTTTTATCAGAAAGAAATACCCTTTATACTATGGTCTGCTGCCAACAAATATTTAGCCAGATTTTTATTTCTTTAACATATATGTTGGGTGTCAGCAACTTTGTGTGCATAGGAAGGGAGCTGCTTCAAACTATTCCTTTCATTTCATTATTTTCTCCAACATACATTCACCAGCAACTGATTTCTTATAGATTCAGCTCCTAAGTGGTGAATTGAAGATAAGCACTAATTCCGTACTGAAACTATGCAAAGATACTCTTAGACACTATGGTGTCTAAAGTGAAATGCAGGCAAAGAAACTACTTTGTGGTAGCTCAGTTTAAAATAAAGTTGCTGTCTTTTTTGTATTTTTTTATCAAATCTTTCTGAAATATGCAAATGCTGGCAGCAAAAGTATATATAAAAAAATAAATAAAATGACAGTCCTAAAATAGGAAAAATGTGATAAATCATATTCTTTATTCTTTGATTCAACTACCTCAAAGTCCAAATCTAGTTGAAGTTAATATGTCATATCTTCAACTATATCTATTCAATCCAATTTTCTATATTTTAATAAATCCCCAAAACTGAATCTGTCATTGCATATGTATTATAAATGAAAATGGATGGCAGTCATTCAAAACCAACATCAATTATTCCATATTCTATAGAACTGTATCAAATCTGTATATTTGTTGGCATACAAATATTGTTTTCCAATACTTTGGTTGAATGAAACATCCCATAGCTTATATATTTTATATATTGATTTTAATTTCTTTCAAAATCTTAGTTCTAAATTATGTAGTCACTGAATCATAGACCAATGGGGTCATTTTTAGAAAATGTGTCTTTGTTGTAAGAGTATTTATTTATGCCTTTGGTTGATAGTTAGGTAATTAGATAATTAGTTTTATGGCCCACCTTTCCTGTATACTGTATGCATAATGCTGTCCACATTAGGGAAAGCATACCTCCATGATTACTACCATGAAGTAGTTGCAGTTTAGTTTCATGCCTTTAATAACCTTCATATACATATGTGATATTGTAAAAATAGCAAGTCTGTGAATGGATTAACAGGATTTTCTATCATGCCATGATAATATCCATCACTTGAAGTATCTTGTATTTCTTCCTTAGATCTCCTGTTATGGCTGGAGGCCTCTTTGCTATTAACAGAAAGTGGTTTTGGGATCTTGGTGGCTATGACCCTGGATTAGAAATCTGGGGAGGAGAACAGTATGAAATATCATTCAAGGTAAGCACTTATGGTACACACTTCTTTTCTATGATGATGGCCGTGATGCAGGGGTGGGTTCTAACTTACCTCGTCGCCAGTGTGCTGCCTCGTGGCCACGCGCCTGCTCACTTCGCACGCACACACATTCACAGTACAAAAATTTTTCAATTTTTTAAAAAGGCCATAAACAAGATGGCGATGCATGTGCAGTACCGGAAACTCAACTTCTGCACATGCGCAGAAGAAGAAAAAAACGGAAGAAAAAATTTACACAAAAAAGATGGCGGCATCCACAGACCAGAACCAGTTCTGTGATGTCACCAGCAGCTTACTACCTACTCTATAGAACCAGTCCAAACCAGTAGGAACCCACCTCTGCCATGATGGTCCAGGGGTTAGAGTTGCAGTACTTCAGGCTACTTCTGCTGACTGCCCGCTGCCTGCAATTTGGCAGTTCGATTCTCACAAACTCAAGGTTGACTCAGCCTTCCATCTTTCCAAGATCAGTCAAATGAGGACCCAGATTGTTGTTAGGGGCAATATGCTGACTCTGTAAACTGCTTAGAGAGGGCTGTAAAGGACTTTGAAGCGGTATATAAGTCTAAGTGCTATTGCTATTGCTATGATGGCATACTTGCTGAAGAGCAAATTAAAAATGCAGCACAACAAATTTTGCTATACATTCTTTTTACTCTTTTTTTAAACTAAATGGAATATTAGAAAGAACCTATTTATCCCTTTTCCTTCTCAGTATTTTTTTTTTTTGCTTTGTGTTCTCCCTATAAGGATCCAGTGGGTCATTGGATAAAAAACTAAATAGATTTTTGGTATGATTCAACAGGTTCAGATGTTCCTTATGCATATGTGAACATATCCCATCTCACTTTCTTCTGAGCAAAGTAATCTACAACATCTCATAACAGTCATAAATAGCAGTGCCTTAAATATCCCATGAAGAGTGGTACACCACAAAGTTACTTTCTTCTTATTATAGTTAGTTCCCAGAAATCTTGTACTGACTCAGGAAACAGTAGAATGCAATAAGCTCTGTAAACTGGAAACATGACTGCACACACTCAAATATTAAAAACAATAAGTGCAAAAGTAGTATTCTGTATGTGTGTGTTGAATATTGCAGGTGTCAAACTCTGCAATATTGTGGGTGCAGTATTGCAGTTGACCCCTCCCCCTCTGTTATGTGCCACCACATGCACAAACAAAAGGGGTGAGATTTCTATAATGATACTGCATCCACAATCCTGTAGAATTTAGCCCCTATGAGCCACTGTCACATGCAAAACCAGATGCTTATTTGATCATCTACAATTTAACAATATATAATTTCATAAGGTACATCTTTTTTTTTTAATATAGAGGAAATGGTTCCCATTTGTATTTTCCTATGTTTCCAATTGACAGATTTGGACTACTAATCAGATTTGAATACTAATCTTAAACAAAAGTACTAATACTAATTGTATATTGCTCCAAGATCTTCCCAATCCAATTTAATCTACCGTAATGCCTATCTTGTGTTCTAATGTAAATTTAGAGTGTCATATGTTAACAATTGTGCAATTCTTGTTGCTTCTCCAAACATCGTTGAAGCATGAAACAAATCCGTCTGTATTAGTAATACACTAGAGAAGATGACAAAGAATAGATTCACAAATGATAGCATGGGATGTCTGAACTCCAAACCACGTAGTGAGGGTAATTTCAGCAGAATAAAAATGAGCTGGGTGAATTGAGTTCATGCGATGTAATTTTCAATTGAGTCTTTTCTAAACAAATCAAATCTAAAGACATAAAAGTCCATAAGCCAAACATATGACAGTTGATTTAGAGTACATCACGTTACACTCTCTATTGTTAAGGTATTTCATAGCTAAATGCACATTGGTCTTGCACCTCACAATTCTGGCAGAAGACATAAAGACTGTATTATTCTACTTCCTATATTCCTTTTATTTGTCATTGGAAGAAACATAATTGCATGGCAGCCTATTCCTCACTCCACAGAAACCATGGTAACCATACTGGAAGCTTGGATTCTAAACTGTCTCTGCCTATTTTGTTCCTTGATATGTCCTTTGGAGAAGAATAATTTACACCAGGGCTCATTTTATCTTTATCTGCTCATTCATTTCATTACTATGAGTTGACCTTAAGGGTACATGCCCTTCCCCATGGATATAATTTTAAATGACTTTCAATAGCATTTTGTACTATTCATATAGAAGCTATTCTTTGCCTCAGTCAGACCTCAGTTGGAAATAGGAACAAACCGTACATAGAATGCATTGTTTCCTTTGAAACTAGAAGGCAAAGGGTAAAGGAATAGAAGCGAGTTTAGGATTTTTTGTGTGTAGAGTTTTGACAGTCAGTAAATAAGTAGTGAACAAAGTTTTCTGCTAAGGTAGTAATTTAAGATGTAATTTAGTTCAAAGGCCAATGGTGCCAGGTAATTAGAAATTCAGTATCTGTTTCTGGAATCTACAGCAGATCACCTCCAGCATTAAAGCCTGGAGACCTTCTATATCAGGTTGCTCAGTCTTTACTTGCCTTTAATGCACCTCAGCCCCACTGTTCACCCCCTCTAAAATCCCAAATGTCATATCACTGAGAATCAATGTAAGATTATGTTAAATTCATTGAATCATAGAAACCCATACTGAAATATCCATCCAGGTTCGGAGCTCAATAAGTGACTTTGAAGTACTTTGGCCCATTTATCTCTCGGATCTATTGTGAAGACAAGTCACCTTCCAAATCTCACCCAAAGCCCCTCAATAGGGCCAGGCCAGATATTTTCATCTGCTGACCAGTACTATCATTGTATCATTCATGTGTGTGGATGGATAGATGCACAGACAGATGGATGGACAGGCAGGCAGGCAGACAAATAGTTATATCTATATTGTTCCTAGTATTTAATCTTTAATGCATTCGAATCAGACATCTCTGGTTTAGAGATACTGGGGGGGGGGTAAGCTCTTATGCTCACCAATGCTGCTACTATACAGTTTTTGCTCCTGACTGTTCAAATAATGGCCTAAGACTAAAATTTTATATACATACATACGTATGTACATATGTCTCACATACATACATACATACATACATACATACATACATACATACATACATACATTCGTATGTTTTCACGGGTATAGGTATGCAAGTCTTGGCCTATTCGGGTCTTTTCCTGTGTAAGATTGAGAGTATATTGGCGACGTTTCGACGAGGTCTCACTCGTCATCTTCAGGCTGGTGCCTTCGTCTTCGTGCCAGTGCGAGCAAAGCGTGATCGGAGCTGCCGCCTCTCTATAAATACTGGGGAGGTGTGGGGTGTTGGCTTTGTTGCTGTGAGCAGATAGGTTGGTTGTGTTGTTGCATCTTGATTGAAAACATCTGGAGTTGATGTTTGCAGATTAGTCTGCTGTTTCGTGACAT
>JANHFT010003557.1:38291-49808 GCA_032467955.1 Pseudoxenodon macrops | reverse complement strand
CTACTTACTAAGACTGCATTACTGTTACTATTAGACTTCTCATTATTCCTATCACCATCTCCTCCCACTTACGACTGTTCCTTATATCCTATGACTTCTTATTGATATTGTTTCCTGATTGCTTATTTGTACCCTATGGCTACGTATCATTACGTGTTGTACCTTATCATTCTTGACAAATGTATCTTTTTTCTTCATGTACACCAAAGACAAAATCCTTGTGTGTCCAATCACACTTGGCCAATAAAGAATTCTATTCTATTCTATTCTTAATTTTTTTTACTTCAGTATTTCTAGTTTTTCTGCATTTTCTTCTGGTTACTCATTGATAAGAATAGAAAATCGAGATGTAAATGTAGATAGATCTAGATACACTGGGACTAGATACACATACAGTATATACACTCATATACTCACATACTTTATTCACAACTTTTTAAAATAAGTTCTTTGCAACATTTATTTTATCTTCCATTACAGAATTTGAGCTGTTCTCATGTGGAGTTCTGACCAAAATTCATTGAAGGGATCACTAACCTTTCTGTTCAAAAGGAATGTGTCAGATTTCTCTTAAGTAGTTAAGCAAGAAACAATAAGAATATACAGTACATGGACACTAAAGCTTTATAAGGGTATTTGTTGTAGAAAAGCTAAGGAAGCCATTAATTAAAGAATTCCAGTGACTGTAATTCATCAAGTGCAAGAAGTATTTACAGTAAAATTAATATTTAAATTCTTATTATCTCTCTTTGCTGCAGCAAAAGGCTTGAGGCTACTCTCTTTTGAGTAAAAATAACAGTTTTCATCTGTCCTTTGTTTTGATAATAGGCCAATCTTTTTTTCCCCTCTCATTAAATTTTATTTTATTCAAAAAGGTAAAATACAAATTTTGGAAAAATATAACTATTACAAAGACAAAACAAAACTAAACAAAACATTTTTTTAATTGTGCATTAAAATTAGGCCAATCTTGCATCAGTTATTTCCTTAGAACCTTGTCAGTATTTATTGACTCTTTCAGAATCTATATATGGCACAGGTTTCACTAGGGCCGATACAATTAAAAATACATACGGTATGTTTTGTCTTAAATATATTCATTATGTTCTATTCATAAAGTGTTATGTGAAAACCTCAGCTGATGTTAACTTTTATGAAGTTACATGGTAAGAACCTGGTATAGGGAAGATTGTGACATGGAATATCAGTGATAAAAAGCATTCATTAATTAATTCAAGAAAAGGGAAATATGTTGGTATGTTGGCTGCATATGATATAAAAGAAATGAGATATAAATGAAGATAGTCTGAATGGAATTGAATAATATATGGAGGAACAAACAAGGGTAGATTTAATTATAAATGAAAGGATGACTTGGTGACATCTAGTTTGCTATAGGTACATATAAAAATAGGAATCCATAGTTTGGTAATAAATGCATGTTATGTTCTAATAAGTTGTGATAATAGAAGTTTCAGCTATGAGTTTTGAGGAAAATGAAAATATGTGCAACATTCTGAATGTGCTTTGAGAAATTGGGGGAGAATATGCTTTTAGATTACATCAATCATTACTAACAAGAACATGTAGAACAGTTATTAGACCATTTGTAAATTCAAGTATGAGCTGATTACTAGTTTGCTTAGTAAAAAGTCTGTGGGTTTTGGTTTTCCCATGAATATATTCCTATGCATTCATATTCAGCAGTAATGAAAATATCCCTGAATGTGGTGGGTATATACGTGCAGGGGTAAAATCCTACTAGTTCAGACCAGTTCGGTAGAACCATTAGCAGCAGTGTGGCCTGGTTTGCCGAATCGTTAGCGATGGCTGGCCGGCCACGCCCCCAAACCAATCCCCTGCTCGCTGCCCGCTGGCCCTGCCCCGCCTAGTCTCGGCTCTGCAGCTTGCTTGCCTGCCAGATAAGCCTGTGAAGTCACGGGCTACCTAACTACCCCTGCCCACCATGTCCACCATCCTAACCTACCTCCCCTACTCTCTTCCCCATGGCCCGCAGCCCTACCATGCTTCCCTGCCTTCAACACGGCTTTCCTGGTGTCTCCGTGGCCAGCTTGAGAAGGCAGGCAAGCATAAGGCCACATAGAAGGCAGGGAAGTATGTCGGGGCCGCAGGGAAGGGAGCTAAAACCTACTGTAATGCTGTAATGCTTCACGCTTCTTTCGCAGCAGTGCGGCCCTTCCAGAGAAGGTGACTGCCCGGCAACAGTGACAGGAGTGAGGATCATGAGGGCAACAATGGGGGGACCTCCACAGCTGCTGCTCCAAGTACAAGAAGCGGGTGCAGTTCACCAATTCCCTGGGCTTGTGCTTAGCCAGCAGGAAGCATTACAGCACGGCCGAGAAGCCACAATCCCACGCTGTGCTCTCCTGCTCACAGAGCTTCCTCATGAGGCAGAGCAGAGGAAAACCAGCAGCAACAGCAGGACTGCACTGTGGCAGCTGCCGGGGAGAAGGAAGAGGAGGTGCTGCTGGATTACAAGGGAATCGGACTGCACCTGCTTCTTGCACTTGGTGCAGCAGCTGCAGAGGGCCCCCCCATCACCCTCATGATCCTTGCCTGGTAAGCATCTCGCATCCAGCCCCGCCCTGCCCATCCCATCCCGTCACTCCCAAATTGTGCCCGAACACTTTAGCAGTGTCTGGCTTCTCTCCGCTCCTCTCTTTCGGGAAGGCTTTGCAAGGAAACTCCTTGCAATATAAAGAAAAACGTTTTGCATTCGCGAAAGAGAGAAGTGGAGAAAAGCCAGACGCTGCTAAGGTGAGCATCTCACATGCAACCCCCACCCTGTCCCATCCCCTCACCCACCTGCC
Source organism: Pseudoxenodon macrops (assembly GCA_032467955.1). Classification (NCBI taxonomy): domain Eukaryota; kingdom Metazoa; phylum Chordata; class Lepidosauria; order Squamata; family Pseudoxenodontidae; genus Pseudoxenodon; species Pseudoxenodon macrops. The sequence goes on along the minus strand of JANHFT010003557.1, from coordinate 46,977 downwards.
ACCCCAAACTGCACCCCACCACGAGACGCATGTCCTACCTGACACTTGTAACCCCATCACGTTCCTCGCCTTTGTGTCCAGAGAAGCCTGTTGCAAAAGAAAATGTCTCACAACTTCGAGATGTTTGATTGAACTCACAAGAGGTTTTCTTTTGTAACGTGCTTCTCTGGACATAAAGGCAAGGAACACGATGGAGCTATAAGTGTCGGGTAGGACGAGTATCTTGCGGTGGGGTACAGTTTGGGGGTGGCAGGTGGGAGAGGGGTAGGCTGTGAGACATGCATCCTACCTGAATTTGTAGCCCCATCGTGTTCCTCACCGTTGTATTCAGGAAAGCACGATGCAAAAGAGAACTTTTGAACTCGCGTGAGGTTTTCTTTTGCAACATGCTTCCCTGGACACAATGGTGAGGAACACGATGGGGCTACAAGTGTCAGGTAGGACGAGGCCCATTCCCACCCCACCTGCCAGAAATGAGTCTTTGTGAGACTCATCGCGCCGCCGCTGCTACTGCCTCGTGGAGCAGGACTGTGCAAGACAACAAGCCTTGCAGAGTCCTGCTCCGTGAGCGGCAGCTGCGGGCCAGCCGCTCGGCTGGTGCAAAGAACAGGCAGGGGAGATGGCAGCAGCAGGACATCCAGTCCCATGCTCACCGCTTCCTGTACTCCCAAAATAATAAGCCCCCCCCCCAATAATAAGGCCAAGGCCATATTCTGGGGATCAAAAGAAAATAAGACCCTGTCTTATTTTTGGGGAAACATGGTAGCACTTGGCAGGGGTGGGTTCTAATTTTTTTACTACCGGTTCTGTGGGCATGGCTTATTTTGTGGGTGTTGCTTGATGGTCATGTGACTGGACAGGTATGGCTTCATGGTCATGTGACTGGGTGGGCATGGCTTCATGGTCATGTGACTGGGCCAGTGTGGCCAACTCAGTGTCACTCACATCAAGGGGTGCCCTCCCAGCCATTCCTTGTCACACCCAGCCTCAGCGTATCTATAGTTCTGTAAAAATGTTGTTCACCTTTTTTCAACTTTATTATCTACATACTATTAATGTACTTTTATGGACCACTGAAAGGAGGAAATGGCTCACATGCTTTGCCCAAGAGTGTGATAGGCAACAGGCTTTTAAGGGGCTGCCAAAAAGAAGGGGGGCAATGTATTTTCCAAAGCATCAGAAGGCAAAATAAGAAGCAAAACAAGAAATAAATTTCAGCTCCGTAAGGACATTATCATATGCATATAGACACTAGTTCAATTTTGCTACATATAATACTTTTTTCTATTTCCAATGAAACAAATGACTACAACCAGAATAAATCTCAAAGACTTTAAATATTTTATCTGCTTGTATTCTCAGTGGCTGTTTAATGCTTCTGATTTGAACCTCCATTTCTTTCACAGGTCTGGATGTGTGGAGGTGGCATGTTTGATGTTCCATGTTCAAGAGTTGGGCACATCTATAGGAAATATGTTCCCTATAAAGTTCCATCTGGTACCAGTTTAGCAAGGGTAAGTTCCTGGACTTTAATAACTCCCTAACTTTAAAAAGTCTACATTACTTTTTTGCTTCATTTTAAGTTATAGTCAAATATCACATTCCCAACTTCCAATCTTATCTTGAAGAATTAATAATAAGAAATCACCTTTAAGGGATTATTTTAGAAATATTAATTTATGGGCCCTGACACAGAATAGTTGCCATAATAGGAATAGCCAGTCACAAAAATACACATTTACTAGAATGAAAGCTGGTAATTGCTAATTGTATTGTCTTTAAAGATGGTCTCCATTATATCAGTTGCCTTTTTTATTTTCTGGACAAGTGGAAGCAGTTCTGTGACTAGGAGTGCCTGTTGTCAGCTTTAATCTGAATATCAGCTATGCCTTTTAATGGATCAGGATAGTCTAATACTGGGGTGTCAAATTCAAGGCCTGGGGACCAGATCTAGCCCACAGGGTGCTTAGATCTGGCCCATGGGGCCGCCCTGGAAACAGCAAAGAACTAGCCCACAGTGCCTCTGCCAGCAAAAATGGAGCTCAGGAGGGCCATTCCATTTTCACTGGCAGAGGGTTACAGGAGGCCGTCAGAGCTGAAAACAGACCTCAGAAGCCCATTTTTGCTGGCAGAGCGCTTGGGCAACCATAGGTGCCCCCAACATGAATGATGTCAAGCTGGCCATGCCCACCCTGGCCATGTCCATCTCAGCCTTCCAAGGTCAAACACAACCCTGATGTGGCCATCAATGAAATTGAGTTTAACACCCCTGGTCTAAATACATCATATACTAATACCTCAGGTTTACATTCGGTTTTTATTGAAAAGCTTCCACAGAAATAAAAGAGAAATGTGAAATAATATATCATAAGGATAAGAAAAAGAAAAGTAAGAAAATAAAATATAGAAAGAAATTCAACATGGGGAAACTTTTTAGGGGATACAATCAATCTTATCCTCATTTTTCTACTCAATAAAATTACATCCTATTTTTCCTCTTTGCATATTCAACCCTTTTCAGTCAGAAAATCCATAAATCGCCAGTTCAGTTTTTTTCATTTTTAGCAAAAAGTGTTCAATCTCTGATAAAAGTACACATTGTGTTATCTCTGACCACATAGGTCAATTTTGCCATTTCAGCCAATTCTGTAATCTTTACAATCCACAGCCCTCATTTGAGCTTGCCTCCATTCTACACTCTGTGTCCTTGGATCAAGAGGGGGAGGCAGCTGTTCCTCATCAGAGGGGATCTGCTGCCTCTTAGGCACTGCCTGCCTGCAGCTGATCCTCCCCTGGATCAGTGAGGGCAGGCAGCTCTCCATCCAATCAACCATCTTCTCCAATTCCTGAGGAGCCTGGAATAGCATCATCCTCAGCCCCTGACCTCTCCAAATATTACAAGGGAGACATGCCATTCCTGTAGGATGGTTGCACATCCAACTCCTCCTCCTCCTCCAAACTGGGCACCAATGGGGCCAAGACCCAAATACTATAAAGCATGCCCAAACCTACTTTTAGTTTGTGTTTCTGAATGGTCTCAAACGTTCAGCTGTTGTAAGCCTACTACTTCAAGCAAGGCCCAGTAGAATTATTGTATGGTTTCAATAGTTCTGCATTACAATGATGTAGAAGAGGTGGGAGATGCATATTTCTTATCTTTTGTCTTCCTAACCTTCTGTGGCCCCAATGTTTAAGACTAATAGCATAGACATGTCTCTTGTTTCTGTAAAATAGTAACAAAAGGCAGGCAAATGTGAAGCAACCAGTTATTTAGGAAAAGGCATTCACAGAAGATCGTTTCTTAACCACTTTATGTGGCCTTGTGCAATTTTAAAACATGTTTTTATATTATTGAGACAAAGCAACTGAAATAATTGAGATGTTCTTTATTTGTTCTTTCTCTTCCTCTTTATCTATTCAGATCAATCTTACTATTTGGAGACTTCTAACTTTATTTATATATTTGAAGCAGAGCAGATTATTATAATACAGCGAAGTTGCTTCTAAACAAACCCAGGAATCAACCCTAGTACAGTAGGAGCACTATTCTAACTAGAAGTGTTATTTAAGCCACATTAGATTTTTTTTCATTGTCTATTTCTTTCAGAACTTATTTCATGTTTTTGATACCTGACTTTTTTACTGAAGAGATAACAGAACAAAGATTGCAAATAGTAGTTTTGAAGTGGAGCTGGATAATTCGTTTGCTTTCAAAATCTCCTCAAGAAAAAAGCCTTTAATCTAAGTCTAGTGAAGCAACAGCTGTAGCAACTATGAAAGTGAAACTTATTTAATGGGAGCAAAGACAGGGATAGAGAAAAATCCCCAGCAGCTATTACATTTAGCTTCTGTTTCTGTCCTTTAGCTTACAGTTGAACTCCACATTAGATAAATTATTTAACCATGGGCAGTTCTTTCATTTGACAGAATGAGGTAATGATCTCAGAAGTTAGTGAAAGAATTCCAATATATGAAGTGTTATAGCAATAGAAGCCTAACACAGGATGTGTAGGATGAGCTGCTGACTATGAAACAGAAAGTCTGGCATTCATCTGAGCACATTTTAGACACAATCCATACAACTCAGCTTCTCACCTCCTCATCTCCCTCATGCTGGAAGGCAATTCTGAGAGGTGCAGAAGTTTAGAGGATGCCATGGAAGTAAGGCTGCACACACAAAGAATGGGAAATCATGTATATGTGTTCCTAGAGTATAACTACAACTAAAATGAAATTGCAATGTCTAACCCATCACAGTTGTATGTCTAACCATTTTTCCATATACAAATATCTTTAGTATAGTATTTTTAATTCAAAATATATCAGGAGCATAATGTATATGTCTTCCTCAACCATAGGTCTCCTATCAGAGACCTGGAATTCTGATTCTGTGCAGTATCTTAACTGCTCTTATCACTGCATTCTTCTGCACAGAAAGCTCTGTCATTGATCCTGGGATTTGTGAAGCCATTCCCCAGCTTAGGAGTCACAGTCCCAAATGCTACCTACCACCATATGGAGCCATATGTCATACTCATTAGTACTCTTAAAGAACCATACCTTTTTGCTCAGTAGCAGGTTAAGTACCATCTGACCTGAGCAGACCATCATTCTATATTGCCAGTCACTTTCTTTTATCCATAAACATGGGTTTCTTGGTAAAATTCAGAAGGGGTTTATCATCTCCTTCTCCCTCACAATGTGAAATTATGTATTTGTGATGGTCATTAAAGTGATCATCAACCTCCAGCATCTTCCTGTGACACTTCTCCTAATAAAGGCTTGCTTGCTTTTGCTGGTCAGCTGGGTTGCCTTGGATAATTCTACTGGAAGTATGTACTTTACGATATGCTCTTGGCATTCTTTGCTCATCCCTCCCTAGAACACCACTATGATCAAGTAATATAGCAGAAGGTGTCTCTTTGCTTGAAATGTTTAAACATAAAAGTAACATTAGCAGAAATCAATGCCTTGTCTTTGAAAATAGGAGCTTGGGTTGTTGAAAGCAGTGATCAAACTACTGTTCCTTTGTACACAGACTTCTCATCTGCTTCCTTTTTCAAAGATATCTTTGAAGCTCATCACTCAACTGTAGTTGGCAATTTTAAAAGCACTGTACTTATTAAAAACCTGTCATCTCTCCTGGCTGTATATTTCTTTCTCTGCCACTGCAGACACCAACAACATGCTTCATATTGAATGACCTCTGTTGTTGCTTTGTTTCCCCTTCCTTCCTCTGGTCTTAGTGAAAGGCATTTATTTTCCCCTCTCTTTATTTTGCTAGCTGCTTTTCTCATTGTCCTATTTGAAACTCTTAGTCCCTTGTGCTCTTCAGTACTGTTCTTTCATTTATTTGAACTATGAGGAGAATTCTGCTGAGCAAAAATATCTGTGTTTCCATTCTTTTATTCTTTGCTTTACTCCTGAGGCAATATTTCTATTGTTTTATTTAAGTTCTTTTCTACTCTTTATTTTTCCTATGCTTCCTTTTCTCTTTCTTCTTTGTCATGATACTTTTTCATAGTTAACTAATTCTAGTTAATCACAATCCTCCACTTTCTCTCTCTCATGCACAGACCACCATCCCCTTTTGTCTCTGCATTTGTATCTTGAGAGAAAAGTCCCTCCCTTAAGATCTCTAAGTCTAATGTCATCCTTAGTCATTAGAAGGCAACAATGGTAAAATTCCAAAAATCTTTTGTCAAGAAAACTTCAGGGACTATGTTACGTACAGATGTACGTAGCTGGAATTTGCATGAGCGCCACTGATTGGTTAATCTAGCGGCGGGAAAAATAAATCGCTGTCAGTGGCCGGCTTGTCTGCTGGAGTTCTTTAAATAGCAGCCTGCTGGCAGTTCATATTGCTAGTGGCTAGGGAATAAAAGGTGCTGAAGGATTTCCCTCATCCTGTCTCTTCTTCCTGTGCCACCATCTAACAGACTAATTCTGGCAGCCATCAGGACTCAATTGACTCAAATACATGCGTGTGTATATAAATAAATAAACAAATACATAAATAAGTGGACCAGCATGCTTACCGTCCCTATCCTAATGTTCCCATGGATTCGTAATCATCTCATGTACTCATAACCATGCGTATATATCTTATGTATTCACAATCATGTTTATACTTTGGCTGTAATCATATACATGCTTGATTGACAAAGTAAATAAATAAAATAAACCCTTACATCTGCTATCTCTTCCCTTAATCTCTACGACTTGTTTACTTTGACCCATCCCTGGAGATCCTATTCAATCAGTTTCTTTAATAAATGCATCTATCTGGCAAGCTCTTGCTACACAGTCTTTGCATCAATGTTTTTAATTATTTCAAAACTCTCATTGCAGCCCAGGTTTGCAGGAACAAGAATGTTCAAATATCAGCTTGTTTAATGGAACTCATTTTGCATAATATAAACCACCAGTGTATCCCTATGGATACCACACAATGCACAATTCCCATTGGTCAAAACTAAAACCAGGAAAAGAAAGATGGAAGTGAGAGTTTAATTAAATGAGTCTCTGAAAAGGCAAAAAAAGAAAAAATAGATTTTTGACTCAGAATATTTTTTTAAATGCTAGGTAAATAGAGCTTCAAAGATATGTATTGTGGTTCAGTTTGAATTCTAAATAATTAATCTAAAGTTTAACAATTTTCTGCCTGCAAACAATGCAGAAAATCAACTACATTTTTCTTTTACTAAGTAACAAGTGAAAGTAGCATTGGTAATAGCATTCTATTGAAACCATTAATTAAGGTTTTAATGTTATTTGGTTAATTAAACCCCTTTCAGTAATTGCAGTGAGGAGGATTGTTGTTGCTGATGTTGTTTAAGAAGCTATCACTCTTTGCTTAAAAGCTATTTGCTAATGCATAACCATCTATATCTGGTTAAGAGAATTATGTTCTATAACTTTTAGGGTATATAAAAGATAGCAACAATCACTTGGAAGAAAGATTTTTCTGCATGCAAACAATGCAGAAAATCAATTAAGCCTCTTGCTTTTTCTTGTTCAGAACCTGAAACGTGTGGCAGAAACTTGGATGGATGAGTTTGCTGAATATGTTTATCAGAGGCGACCTGAATACAGACATCTTTCCACTGGTGATATTTCAGCCCAGAAGGAGCTTCGCAAGCATCTCAAGTGCAAGGATTTCAAGTGGTTCATGGCTGCAGTGGCCTGGGATGTCCCCAAATATTTTCCACCAGTGGAGCCACCATCTGCTTCATGGGGAGAGGTGAGGAGCATACTTAAATCCAGGATTCAGCCTAATCTCATCTTTATTCAAAATAGTCAGATACAGCTATACATTTTCAGCAAAGCTACTATGACCATGGTACAGATTTCATTAAATCAGCTTTAACTTTCATGGTCAGTGACTAGGCCACTGGAACTACCTAAGAATCAATTGTTGACTGGTAAAACTGTTTCAATTGTTCCATCATCATTTATCTGTACATACCCAAAAAATGTACTGTCATCATTAATTTTTTGCCCCATTTGACATTTTAAGAAATACATCTTTATCAAATACAAGGTATAATATGCATATTTAAAATAAATAAATTGCACCCAACTCTTCTTCAGAATATAGTACAGTGGAAATCGTGATATGTCAGTCTAATTTTCTCTTCTGAAGATTAAGCATAAGCTTACATTCAGATTTGTCTTCCTTTTGGGTAAATATACTTGTGTGTGCATAGTAACGACAGCGCAGTTTCCTGTTATTGCTTTTCTCCATATTGAGACAAAAATATAATTTCTTGGGTCAATCTGAACAAATTCCAAATGATGTTTTGAAATATTTGATCTTCTTGGTCTATTTGCTGCTATGTTTTGTTAACTAATTTGCTGTTAGGTTTCAGTCAATAACTAGAGTAGTTCCAATTAGATTGTCAACAGGAGGTCTATTTGTTGCTATAGCTTTTCTTTGCATGCTTTCTCCTAAACATGCCTAGATAAACTTATGGCCAAAATTAAGCCCAATACCTTCTAATCACAAAACAACTGAATTTGTGACTTTAAAAAGTGCATATAAAAGAGGCACAGCTTTCAGTACGGACTAACCTATGGTTGTATCAACATAGCACATACTGTATATAGGGGATAATATAGCAGGACATGGAAAATTGTCTTGATTGCCTTATCCCAGCATAGCCAAAGCCCCTCCAAATATCATATTGCTGTATTTTCTTTCTAGCACTTTTGAAAGGGGAATATTAAATGTAAGAATTATGGACATTTTCCTTTGTCGAACAAAAAGAATATTTTTAAAATAATTAGGAGTAGGAAAAGAACTATTCCATAGGTCTCCATTATATTTTTCCAACTTTCTGCAAATGTGAAACAATGACACTTTGTTGGATCTTTATCGATAGAGAGTGATTGGGCTACAGTTGTAACCAAAATTGTTTTGGCCAATATTTTACACTATTTTTTGTAAGGAAAGTACAATGTATCTAGAAAGTTCCAGAGATTTTTGAATAGTTGCTGCTCTATTACTGTTCACTTTTACCCAATATGACTGTTAGTATGAAATCAAGAGGTGGGGTAGTAATTAAGGTGCTAGACTAGAAACCTGGAAATTCTAAATTCCAGTCTTCCCTTAGGTATGAAATCCAAGTTGGGTGATTTGGAACCAGTCACTTTCTCTTAGCCCACCCCCACCCCCCGCCCCGAC
>JANHFT010003556.1:129477-139760 GCA_032467955.1 Pseudoxenodon macrops | reverse complement strand
TCTTGTGTCTAGTTGTCTTGGTTTGCAGTGCTCTATAGCATCGTTTTGAGGGTAGGAGTTGAAACAATTTATGTCCATGATGCGAGGGGTCAGTAAATATTTTCAGGACCGTCTTTTTGACTCAATAATTCCTCTGTAGAACGTCTTTTTATTAAAATAAAGACATTTTGTGAACTTGTTCTTTTTAAAGGAGAAATCAAGCCTCTTTATTATGTTAAATTTTAGTATTTTGTTTATATTAGGATCCTGGTATTACTTTGTGTTTGTTAAATGCTGATTTGTTTAAATTTTAGAGTTGAGATGTGGTATGTTTATTAGAATGAAATACGTTGGTATTTTGGGTGCCTTCTTTGAAACTGTTGGTATTTGGGATGGAGAATGTACATTGGAGCTCTTTTTTTTTTAAAGGAGAAATTATTCTTTTCTGGTCATGTTAAACTTGCGGGGTTTTGTGAGAGTTTTTGCACTAGATATCATTTTAGGGTTTTGGCTTACAGCTAAGAGTTGAGGTGTGCAATGTTGATTTTACATATGTTATTATTATTTTAGAGCTCTGCTTGGACATTTTGCTGTTAACTGGACTGGAAGAGACAATGCCTGTTAATAAGAGAGAAGTTCTGGGATGAAAAGTTTTACATTTGTTAATTAAGAAGAGGTGATGAGATTATGAAATTTTTATGCTTGTCATGATTAGAGTGGGAAGTTTCTCTCTTGAGAGGGAGATCTTTTTAGTTTTTTGCTTTCTTGCATTTTTTCTCTTCTCGTTTCTTTTTTAGTTTGTGTTATATTTCATTGTTGTATGTGAAACTTTTAATGAAGTTATGACAAAAAGGGCATCTTCTTGTTTTCCAGAAAAATAATAGGCACATTTTCAAAAGTATTTTCTGAAGAACATAACAGTTGAATAGGTTTATAAATGAGAGATGTAGTCCCATAGATAATCAGATATGGCTTATGGAGCTGAAATCCATTGAAATCTCCTAATTTGGACGTAGAATATTCCAAGAAACACCTGAACAGTTCCTTTCTTTCTTCGAGAATGTGTCATTTTGGCCATTCTAGTCTCATGTGGTCATTTTCTAGAAGTATGTTTCCAGAACAGAACATGATTCAGTGCCATTATACAGTAACTTTAAATGGGCACTAAATGAATTGTTGTAAATCAAGGACTACCTGTAATATATATTTTTAATTTGTCCAGATAATTCTTATTGGCATCTTTGGTCTAACCTATTTGCCTATCATTCAGTTTCATTGCTCCAAGTTTTAATAGTATGAGAAAAGGAGAGAACTATCTACCTACTTTTTTATGCTATCCCTAATCTTATGAATCACTGTCATGTTGTCTTCTCCCTTTTAAAAAAATGCCTTAAATACTGTAACTTCCCTCATAGCAGAAAGTGTCTCATTAAGTCTAACATAATCATTATTTGTTCAGTACATGGTAAAGATACACCTGCTCCTATTAAATATAACTGCTGTGGTTATGGAAGAAAAAAGATTTCTTTTTCAAAGTCATCAATCTCAATTTTATTTAAGCACTGTAAAAGCCCAATTATATTCTAGTACAGCTGCAAAGAAAGTATATGCTAATTCAGTATCAATGCAATTAATTACACAAACTTTGCAGTATATTTTAAACAAATCAAATCTGTTCTTAATTATCATGCAGAGGCAATTTTATTTTAAAATCTCAGTTAAGATATTTCTACTGTCACCAAATTGCAATATTTTAAATCTGCAAAATATTGACAGCTATGTGCTTGCAAGTGTTAAGTCACTGTATAGAAGGCTCTGTGTTTTTATAGTGGCCCTTCCAAAATTTCCAAATTATGAATTATATATTTATTTTTAATTGGTGGCCAATTATCTCCATCTGTGTCATTTTTGTTACACCCCTATAGATAAGGACTGTGCCCTCTTTCCTAGGATTCCAGAAAGCTTTGAAAACCTGGCCATGATCCTAGACCTGTTTTGTTTTGTTGGTATTGTTGTTCATTAGATTATTTTAGTGCAGGTAGTCTGATTTTATGTCTTAGCTATTGTTACGTTTTTCTAATTTTCTATGCCACCCAGAGTCCACTGGGGTTGGTCGACCAATGCATTTAAAATAACAATAATAATAGAATTGGAAGAACTGTGTATTTCTAAATTACCTATCTTATTTGTGTGACTTGGGTGGTTTACAAATAAAGCCATACAATCATATATAAAGCAGAGGTGGTATTCAGCAGGTTCTGACCATTTCTGGAGAACCAGTAATGGAAATTTTGAATAGTTCAGAGAACCGGCAAATAGCACCTCTGACTGGCCCCTCCCCCATCTATTTGCTGCCTCCCGAGTCCCAGCTGATCAGCTGGGTCTTCTTTTGTTTCCCTGCCCAGGAGAATGAAGCTGGAAAGCAGGTTAGTGGGGTAGGGAGGTAATGGGGATTTTGCAGTATCCTTCCCCTGCCATGTCCACCAAGCCACGGCCACAGAACCAGTAGTAAAAAAAATTGAATCCCACCACTGATATAAAAACATTATATATATTAAAGCAAAGTTAAAAACAGAATTGAAACAAAATTAAAAAATGAACAATCGAAAAGTAGAAGGAATGCCTCCAAATCCCCCAAGGGTTGCATGCCACTCTTAGACCCCCATGTCAGTTGGCAGAGCCAAGATCTCTGGAAGGCCTTGAGACTCCAGGCCTGCCTCATTTCGAGGGGTAAGATATTCCATAGGATGGAAGCCCACCAGTCAAAACTGATGGGGACAGCAAGATACCATCTCTGCCTAATTGGGTGGAACAATGCAAGTCCTCATGTAACCTGGTCCTACGTTATGAAGGCTTTAAAGGTGATAACCAACATTTTGAATTGGACCCAGAAGCAAACTGGCATCCAATACAGCACACATAACAGAGGTGTTACATGCGCAACTCTAGGAGCACCCAAAACTGCTTAGGCATTCTGCGCTAGCTGCAACTAATTGTGGTAGGCTACAGTAACAGCTTCTTGCAAGTCTTCTTGTGTTTTACCCTCCCTCCTCTCAATGAATTAGGGAGGAGCCAGTTTGAGGATTGTTTTTTTCTTTAAGCAAAACACTATCTTTTGTGGGACTTAAGAATTTTTTCTGCCACTGTCATTTTCTGTAACAGCTTCTGAATATTCTTTTCAAAGATAATTTCTGTCTACAGAAGGACACTGATCTGTTGCACTCATAGATTTTGAACTACCTGCTCTGAATTTTGTAACACTGGAGAAACCTTTCACCCTTCAGAGGCTGGGAACGGCACACTCAGCAGCAAACAACATCTTCAAATGACATTAACTGCATAGTTTGCATAAAGTGTATTATGTGCGCTATTTGCATGATGATGTCATTTATGATATCACTTCCTACTTTCTCCTGTGTATACCAGTCGATGTTAGCACTGAGAAAGACCCTTCCTTGGATTGTGAAAGACAATTGTGGTCAGCATGGATGGCTGGGGAGGGTGTATTGTTAACAGAAGGAAACAGAAGAGATACTACATGTTTACTAGCAAATAGTTGCAATTTAAAAAATCAGTCAAAGTTAACCATAGATAAGAAATTGATAGCCTATGTGGTTCATCCAGAGAGATCCTGCACATCACCTGAAGGCAAGACAATATGATACAAAGATCATGTTAAGTTAGCAGCAGAATCCTAGCTTCCCTGCTGAGAGGAGGTCTATTTTAGTGGACTCCTGGGAGTCAAATCGAACAATCAAAATAGATATAATGCCTCTATTATCCTTTACCGGTCTTCATTTGACAAAACCCAGGCTTGGGATATTATTAACTTTCTAAAACCTTGCTGATGGAGAATTGCTTCGTTACTTTACATGCAGTTCATATAGCCATGGCCCAGTTTTTCAGGAATTATTTTGGGATCAAGAGTTCTTTCCTTGTATCAGATGAGAGTAAAGAATGTGCCACCTGGCTGAAAGCACCTACACTTTGCAGTTATCTAATCAAGAGGTAGAAAGTAGCCAACTCTTGTTCTTTCATGTTTTGGTTCCTACCTCTATTTTAAATTCTTTGTCAAGTGCCACCTTGATCAAAAGGCCTGTGACAGCATGACCAGAGCCTGCTTCTAAAAATTCTGCGAAACACATTCATAGTCATAGAACCATAGAGTTGGAAAAAGCCATTTAGGCCATTGAGTTAACCTCAGAGCAAAGAATCCAAGTGAAAATATACCTGACTGCTGGATATCCAGTTGTTGCTTGAACATGTCCAGTGAAGGGGAAGCCACCACATCTCTAAGTAATTGGCTTCACTATCAATTTGCTCTTATTGCTAGAAGTTCTTTCAGCAATAAATTATTGCAATTATTCTGTAGTAATGGGGATCAGGAGAAAAGCTGAATTTCAGTATGTCCAGCCAATAGGAAACACCAGACCAAAGATTCATCAAAGGGACTATTGACCAAAGGAACAATAGGAAACTATTCTAGATCCAGATTGTTGGGGAAAATATACTGACATTTGTAAACAGCCCAGAGAGTGCTGTAAAGCACTATGGAGCAGTATATAAATGTAAGTGCTATTGCTAAAGTTATATAAGGAGAAATTATCCCTCACATTTAGGCTGCCAGAGAGTATGACTACCAGGCTAAAATGCTGCCTCCAGGGAATTTTGCTTTCTGCCTAGATCTGTAGAAACAGTGTTAGAATAAAGGGTGCAATGCTTATAATTCATGGTCAGGAGTTCCTGAAATTTACACACATTCTCTCCTAAATAATTGTAAAATACATTTACAGAACATTGTAGATTTTTTTTTAATCAGGTTTTGATAAAATAGAAACTTGTAGCGAGAGTAAAAGCTTCTGCTATAGAGGCTTAAGTAACAAACTTCATTCCTTAATAGCAATAGCACTTATATACCACTTTACAGTGCTTTACTGCCCTCCCTAAGCAGTTTACAGAGTTGCCTCCAACAATTTGGGTCCTCATTTTACTGACCTCGGAAGGATGGAAGGCTGAGTCATCCTTGAGCCTGGTGAGATTTGAACTGCCAAATTGCAGGCAGCCAGCAGGCAGCAAAGGTAGCCTGCAGTACCACACTCTAACCACGGGGCCACCATGGCTTAAACTTTCCTTCCCACTTCAGAGATGATTTAAGTGTGGAACACTTAAAAGGAATTGGAGTACTTTGCATGGCCTGCAAGCCACAGTTTGCCCATCCCTGACTTCAAATGTCCTGACGCTCTAGAAAAATTGATAGAATCAATATATCACCTTGTTCAAATTATTTGTGGGACTCAGGGTGGTTCCATAGTGCCATATTTGTTAGACTAAAACCAATTATCTTTCTCCCATCTTTTACTGATATAATGATTATTAAGTTGCTTTGTACACAAAGAGTTTCTGCACTGAAGACACTTGGCCAAATAAAGTATTCAATTCAATTCAGTATTAATGTGCTACCCACCAGTTCTTGATTTGACAGAAAATGCAATATGCCAGCATAAATAAAAAGCCACACAAAATCTGACAAAATCTTTGAAAGACACTGTTCAGACATGGTGCAGTTATATCTGTTCTGATCTCTGTGTCAGCATTCCAAATATCATCCCTGATCAAATCAGACTCCAAGGTAAAGCATTCCTGAAAGTTCCAATTTATTAGGAGAGACATGTTGGCACAAACTGGTGAAACCCAAATCTGAGGATTTGCAGGTTTCCATCCCTTAGTTGAAAGTTGAAGATCCTGTCCTCACACCCACAAGTCCGACACATGGTCCAATCTCTCTCTGCCATGCTGGCAGGTTTGCTCACCTCGATCCGGTCTGGTGCAAAGACAAAGGATGACCTTGGCTACATGTCTCCAACTCCGCATTATCCCCCTCCTATTTTCCTACAACAGAAAAATGCATAGTAGAATAGCTGAAAGTGTGGCAGGCTAAAATCCTACGGGATTAAAATGCAGGCCTGACAAAATCATAGAAAAGAAATAAAAAACAATTGCTGTTTTAGCTTCTAGATTTGTCCAGTGGCTATAGAGACAATCATACTGTATTTATATATTCTTCAATATATGATTCAATATAATTCAATATATTATTCAATATATGATTCAATATACTTCAGGGCAGAGTTAAGGCAAATTAAGTACAAATCCTGTTGTCAGAAGTGGCATATCTCAGGATTTTATCCAGGTATAGTAAGAGAATAAGAGGAAGATTAAGAGCAGAAAATAGTAACATTGCCTAGTGGTTGAATTACCTGACTTTGCTGGGGGTTTTTTTTTTTTGGTGCTGTGCTCTTCTGCACTAAATATTTATATATCCTTTAGTTTGTACATCAACCAAAGTAAACTTAATAGGAAGGTCATTGTTGCCTAAGTAGTAGAACAGTTTTTAAACTATTTCTTACACAGTGAATCATCTGTTTTCAAACATCATCATGTACCAGAAGATATTTAATATAAATGAATCATTTTGGGAGCTTCTTTGATCTTTTTCTCAGGCTGATAATGTGAAGTAGAACCACTGTACTATAAGACTTAGAGTACAGTGCAAGATTGAAGAATCTTCATGTAGCTTTTGGACCAGTGGAGTAACCACCTTCAGAGTTCATACGAGAATTAATAAAAATACTGAGTAGGAGAAAGGGCCACATAAAATGCCATAATTGAATGGAAGAGGCTGTCACATGAAGGGCTTCAAACACTAGATGTCATAGATGATCTAGTAGATCCTATGCTAAGCAGATGGTTGGATTAGATGACCTATATGATCCCTTCCAATACTTTATATTTCTCTGAAAAACAGAACTTGAATTTGACTTGTCTAATGAACAATTGGCTGAGTAGAGTTTTGCAACCAACATGCTGGTGTGCTGTGGGTGTACAGGGTCTTCTTGGTTGTTTGATTTGTCACTTTGTTTACTCGCTTTGATTTTAATTTCAAATCTAACTTATAATGGGCGGGATCAGTTTTGGTTTGAACTTTGCATCCATGGGCTCATATTTTTGAGAAGAGCTTTAAAAAATAGTGAATGGGTCTGTTCTGAAAACATGTACCGAAATCATCTCTGTGTCATTTTTTAAATTTTGCTGGTTATTATTGGTTGTTTGCAATATTGTTGAAAAATTATTTCAAGGATTTTATGGAGGCAATGCAATTGGATGATTTCCAGTTTCTGGCTGTACAAAGCTGGTAATTTGACTCTCCACATAGTGGCACTGGCAATATCAACAGAATAGCCACATATTGGCTCATAGGCTTTCTCCATAAGCATGATCGATGAGTGAAGTAAAATCAACTGCGATGGCATCATTAGTTTTTTTTAAACTTTAGCTGTTGAGGCAGTCTTCTTTTCTTACGTTATAAAGCCACAGTATTTGAATTCTTGTACTTATTCTAATTATACCCTTCTTAGCTGTATGACTATTGATGAACCATCGGAGAAGTACTTTCATTTCTCCCACTAGAAACCTGTTGAAATGCTGTGCTGCATCCAGATGGCACAGAATATATTAGTGGCTTTCACTTTGTCATTGATAAAGATTGTAATGGCATCCTCACACATGAAGTGAGTGATAAACTGTTCTTGGTCAATTCAGTTCCTTGATTGTAAACACTTTTTTCATGGTAGCATCTATTGCAGTATTGAATAACAATGAAAATAGGACCACCCTAGAGTGAAAACCCTCTAGTTCAGGGGTGTCAATTTTGTTTCGATTTCATTGATGGCCATATCAGGGTTGTGTTTGACCTCGGGGGGGGGATTGAGTGTGGGCAGAGTGGGCATGGCCAGCTCGACATCACTCATGTCGGGGACACCTGTGGCAGCTGAGAGCTCTGTTTTCAGCTGCGATGGCCTCCTACAAACCTCTGCCAGTAAAAACGGAGCTGTGACCCTCCCGAGCTCTCTTTTCGCTAGCAGCGGGCCAGTCCTTCGCTGTTTCCAGGGCGGCCACGCAGGCCAGATCTAAGCACCCTGCTGGCTGGATCTGATCCCTGGGCCTTGAGTTTGACACCCCTGTTCTAGTTTATCTTTGATGGAAATCTGCATCAGAAGTACACTATAGGATGATCCTACTTGGCATTCCCTCACACAAAGTGTTTTCCAAAGAGCTGTCATAGGTAGCTGCAAGGTTCAATCAATAGTATGATGAATTCTTTGCCACACTGGATTCATTTTTCCAAGATGAACTGAATGGAACAGAACAGAACAATAGAGTTGGAAGGGACCTTGGAAGTCTTCTAGTCTAACCCCCTGCTTAGGCAGGAAACCCTATATCATTTCAGGCAAATATTTATCCAGTCTCTTATCCAATATAGATATGTGGTCATAGCAATTCAATAACAAAGGTCAGAGAGCATTTAGAACTTCACAATTGAATCCTGAGCTACAGATATCATCTTCTGTTGGCATGTTATCCTTGATACTATGCATTCAGCTTCTAAGATGGTGCAATGTAATATACAGCATTTGGTGTTCTCATTGAGTATTCAGCTGTTTGCAGATCTGTTCTGATATTATTCCAGTACTGTTTGTTTCAGTTTCAGATCATGGAGTTGTATTGGAATGCATCAGCTAGTTTGCATGTTTTATTTTGGTCATGTCTTCTGATATCCAGACCAGGATTCATTACATATGAGGGACAAAGCAGCACCCATATCTCATGGATACCTTTTCAAGAATTAAAGTTCTGTATGCACTTAGTTGGATTTGTGACAATAAGGCAGAATTGGGTTACTGCAAGTTCAGACCGGTTCTATAGAACCATTAGCAGAAATTTGCCCCCGCTCGTTGAACTGGCAGCAATGGCCGGCTGGCCACGCTCCCAAACCGGTCCTTCAGGTTGAAATTACCTAAAAAATTACTTTCTGCGCATGCACAGAGGGTTTTTACCTGGATATGGCGGGGGCTACAAAGGTTGCCGGGCTGTTTCCCCTCTCCCAGTTGACCAGCCTCTTCTGAAGCTGCTGACATTACAACCGCAGTGAGGAGGGAGACAGCCCAGAAAGCTTTGCAGCAGTGTGGCTACAAAGGTTGCCGGGCCAGTTGCCTTCCTCCCCGCTAGCCAGCATCTCCCAAAGCTGCCTACGACCCTTCCAGGAAATGCAGCCACTGTGCTGGGGCTGAGAGGAGTGGCAGTGCTGTGGAGGAAAGATCAATTTGGGGGTAGCAGTTGGGGCAGGGCATGGAGGGCAAAGCAGTGGAGCTGGCTATCTCCTGTAAGATGTGCCTCTCGCGCAGTGGTTTGCAATTTGGGGGTGGTAGGTGGGCCTGGGAGTGCCATGAGACACACATCTTACCGGAGACTGCCTGCTCCAGCCGTCTGTCAACCGTTGCGTGTAGGGAAACACCTTGCACATTAAAGAAAAACTTCTCACGATTGCGAGGCAATTTACAACTTCTCGCATGTGCAAGAAGTTTTTCTTCACTGTGGTAAGGTGTTTCCCTGCATGCAACGGCTGAGAAATGTGGTGGAGCTGGCAATCTCTGTTAAGATACGTGTCTTGCAGTGGGGCACAATTTGGGGGTGGGAGGGGATGGGACAGGGCCGCTAAAGGAGGGGAAATTTTCCTATATTTCCCTGTGGGCATGGTTTGGTGGTGGGGATCATGTTAGTGGGCGTGAGTGACATGAAGTAGACCACACCCACAGAACTAGTAGTAAAAAAAATTAGAACCCACCCCTACAATAAAGTAATAAAAAATTTCAACACATATATAAGAGCTATATAGCAGTACAATCTTCGGAGGTTTCAGATCTGGTTAAATTAAAAATCCTTGTTCTCTTACGACTAGCAAGAGGACAGATGAAACTGTCTCCTTTTGAATTTCTTAGCAATTTGTTAAAATATGCATTTGAGACCTGCCTCAAGACCTATTCACTTCAGAGAGTTTTTTATTATTTTATTGCTCTTAAAATAAAGATAAAAAATAGAAAAAAGTAAATAGAAAAAAGTAAAGTAGGGGCAGTCAGGCACAACACAGGTTATGTAAACAGTAAACACAGGGTCAATCAAAATGGACTCAAATGTCTATACACCAATGCAGAGTATGAGGAATAAACAGGGTGAATTAGAAATTCAAGTAAACGAGGGCAGATATGATATTGTTGCCATTACGGAAACTTGGTGGGATGAAACCAACAAATGGAACATACAACTAGAGGGATTTAAATTATTTAAAAGAAATAGATCAAACAAAGAGGAGGTGGAGTTGCACTATATATAAAAAAATAACTACATCTCTACAGAAATAGAGCACAACAGTGATGAAAATTATCTTGAATGCATTTGGGTCAATATTA
>JANHFT010003556.1:96349-114116 GCA_032467955.1 Pseudoxenodon macrops | reverse complement strand
GGAGAAATTTCCTGACAGTTAGAACAATTAATCAGTGGAACAACTTGCCTCCAGAAGTTGTGAATACTCCAACACTACAAGTTTTTAAGAAGAGATTAGATAACCATTTGTCTGAAGTGGTGTAGGGTTTCCTGTCTAAGCAGGGGGTTCGACTAGAATACCTCCAAAGTCCCTTCCAACTGTTAAATTATCAAATTACTTCAATCAAGGAATTATCAGGCAAACAACCTAACAGTAAACAATAACCCAAAGAACCACCAAGAACACTTTCACCAACACTGACAGGGCAAGTTACTACCGTAGTAACATTGACAATGTTACCTAATTTGGTATTGAAATTTCTGCAAGAAAACAAGCAAGCTCAAAGAGCACCTAGAACCCCACAATTCAACCCAGAGGTACAAATATTCACTTCTATCTGCGCTCTTCCCAGCCAATTCCTCACAGGATTGTTGTTGTGAGAAAAAATAGAGGAAGCAGAATTAGTTATGTTTGCTGCCTTATTTATATATTTAAAAAAAAAGGTTGCTTTAAATATAAAATAAAAATAACATGTCAAGAAAGAAGTGGCTTGAACTAGTTTGGAGGACATCAGATGCTGGGCTTTCCAATAAAAAAGAGGTAATGACATTTATGGAATTAGATCCAGATTAATTAATTACTAGAGGATTCATTGGAAAAAGACCCTGATGTTGTGAAAGATTGAAGGCTAATGGAGGAAAGCAGAGAATGAGATGGTTAGTGTCATCGACACAATGAACAGGAATTTGTGCAAATTCCAGAAGATAGTGGAATCTGACGGGCTATGGTCCATGGGGTTGTGAAGAGTCACAATTTAGGTGACTGAAACATCACATTTAACCTTGTGAGCAAAGCTTATGTATAACTGCTAGACATTAATCCTTATGGAATCCACATTAGAGTTAGCAGATTTGGACCATTTCCATAAATCAGTTATTTGGGTATAGTCTGGCACATTCAGGAAAGAACAATTAAGCTCCTCTTCACCTTCTTCAAGTAATATGTTAAACAAACTCTGGATTTTCCCTTGTGATGGCATGCCAGAAAATAACTACTTAAATGGAACAGGCTAACTGGAAATAATTTGCCATCTTTTAAAAGTACACATAATGTTTAATTTTTAAACAATTTTTTTTTATGTTTAATGTCCATTTAGGATTTATTTAGATTCTTTCAGAATAAAGATTTCAGTTTCAGATCACTGAATAAGCTTCAATAACATAGAAACAAAACCTTATTGCTTTTTGGCAGACAAAAATAGCTACATGGACACCCAACTGCTGAAACCTTTAATTTACAGTTTATTTCAAGTTGCATCATTATGACTTCCTTTACCACGAACTTCCACTAAAATCCAACTGTTCTACACCCAAGAAAGCAATTAATTAAAACTTCAATTCCCAGCAAGCAGTGCGGGACATAGTCTTTTCTAAATGCTTCCAACACGGAGAAGAGGCCGGAAGATTCCCAGGATGCCGTGCGATGGAATGCTCTGCCTTTCCTATTTTCTAATAGGCAACGTCGGTTCTATAGTTCCTAGTGCTTCGTTGCGTCCAGACTTCATATCCCAGCAGGCTTTGCGACCATGAGCTGCCGGTTTCCGGAGGCAGAACCGAGTTTGTCTCTCTGTGCCGTTGGCGAAGCTGGGGAGGTGGCAAGGCTAGACGGGCCTGGCCTGGCAGTGCCGTGGCTGACGAGCGGCTAGTTGGGCTCCGAGGGGAAAAAGAAGAAGTCTGGGGAATTAAGAGGGGAATAGATTTACAGAGGGTGCCTCGGCGGCGCCACCCCCACCGCCACGATGCTCAATATGTGGAAAGTACGGGAGCTGGTGGACAAGGCGTAAGTATTATAGGGTGCCTGGGAAAGATCTGTGGGTCTCTTCTAAGGCTTCCCCATCCCTCTTAATAAATACGCCCAGATGTATCCCTGTAATTCGTTTATTTTCCCTTCCACCGCAGCTTCTTTCTCTCTCTGGCCACAACAGGTTCAGGTGCCCCATCCCCTCACCCACCAGACGACCCCCCACCCCCGTCTAAATGCTTCCTACTAGATCCTAACCAAGATGCCATCCAGGTTGGCTGTTCTCTTTGGGTTGCCTCTTCCGCCGCCTTTACAATTTAGAAGCCGCCACTGAAACTTCTTTCTTTTCACCTGCTGTAACTGATATTTTACCTGTTGGCATTCTGGACACCTGGCCTTTGGTTGTGATGTGGGGTTTTAACCATCTCGACCTTCCTAATCCCATTTGATTGCCCCATATTAACTGATGTCAGCAATGCCCCACTCCCTGAGGGGCTGTTGGCTTGGATTCCCAGGGTTTTATCAATCTGTACCAGTCTCCCCACTACACACATTGTTTTGAGTAGTTGCCTCTGGCTGATCCTGAGTATTTCCTTCCCAGGAAGGAATCATGTTTAGCATAATTGTTTCTTATCTTGCCAGTTCCCCTCCCCCTCCCAATACATTCACAGTCCTTCATGGGGAGTGTGTGTTGCTTGGGCTGGCAAGGCATAACTTTGCATAGAAGGGTGACAGTTCATATAGCGATTGGAAGTGTCCAATGGTTTACAGAAATTCCTCAAAAATTCCTCTGGCTTCCATATTTAACATGGTCTCCTTATTACCTTGCTATTCTGCTAAGCCTGCTCAAAAATGGAGGAGGAGGAGGAGAAAAAGGATAGTGAGAGCGGAAGTAAAATAACTTGCTGTCTTTGGCAAAGGTGTGGTGGTTGCCATGTGTAAGAGGTCCAGTAATGGCTTGTTGCATTTCTGTAATTTAACCTTTGTGTTTCTAACATAGCTGTCACAATAATGCTGGTATCTGCCAGTAATATACAGACTGGATAAATTCAGTAATTTTCTACTTTTGCTTAACAGTAGGAAGTAGTACTTTCATTAATAGCCTTGTCACCTAAAATGAAAAAAAAAGTAGAATGAAATTATTTCTTGAAACATATAATTAAGTCAGTTTTCAAGATCAGTAACTCATAAATTTTGCATTATTTTTTGACCGCTGGTTAAAGGTTATGTTAAATTCTTCCTGCCACCAGCACCTTGTATAATATTAAGTACATTACCAAAGTTTCACTTTTGTAAAGTAAGAAGCAAAGGAATCTTTTAGGAACTTTTTGAATAAATTTTGTTGTTTTTATCTGAACAAGCTAAATTAATTTTTGATGTCTTGGTCTTTGAGACAAATGGGACTATTTTTAAGGGGCTATGCATAAAATACACAAAAGTACTTGTTTAATGGTTCTTGAGAAATAACATGAAAGGAATAGTGGATGCATCTTCTAATCTTTGCTTATAGTTGAGTTAGGAAGAAAATTGATTCAATCAGAAATGTGCGTTTCACAAAATAGTTCACTGATGAATTGGATTTAATACGAATTATTTATGTTCCATGTAGTAATCTTCAATTTATTACCACAGTTGAGCCCAAAATTTATGTTGCTAAGTGAGACAGTTAAGTGAATTTTGCCCCATTTTACACCTTTCTTGTCACAGTTGTTAAGTGACTTGTTGTAGTGACATTAGTAACATGGTTGTTAAGCAAATCTGGCTTCCCTATTGATTTTGCTTGTCAGAAGATCACAAAAACTGATCACATGACCCAGGATAATGCAGTCATCATAAATATCATTTGCCAAGCATCTGAATTTTGATCACATGACCAGGGAATGCTGTAACAGTCATAAGTGTGAAAAATGGTGATAGGTCACTTTTTTATGTGCCATTGTAACTTTGAATGGTCACTAAATGAAGGGTTGTAAGTCAAGGACTACATGTATTGTAGATGTTTATTATAATAAAAAATAAATTTTAAGGCTTAACTCAACCCAAGTAATATGGTCTTATATTCACCAATTTACATATTTGTTTTATAAATACAAATATGTGAAAAGAAATATTAATCCCAATTTAGACAAAACCTTCCTACCTCAGAAAAGTTAAATAACACTACAGTCTCAGGAATGTGGAAAAAACAGGGGCCTTAAATCTTTACAATGAACTTTACTTTTGGCAGAAAACACATCACCTCTACAGATTCTGTAACAGAAATTGAATTGACTAGAATGGCTTCCTGGTGTCTTAATTACAACAACAACAACAATAATAATACAGTTAAACCTCAATTTAACAGCCGTCAATAAAGAGCGCTTAACCATTTGTATTATTCTACTGTTGTTTAAATGATAAAAATTTGTACAAATTAAATTAGCAATTTGCCTAGTCACATCATTGTGTAAATAGTATAAATTGCCATATTTCTTTACTTATTTAACAGTAATTTATGAATAGTTGATGCCCTTTCATTAGTTTGTTGAAATGAAATTTCCCTGGATATCCCATTTATTTAATGAGCATACTGTTTGAAGCAACATTTTAGGTACTTTTTAGTTTGAAATTAGTTTTGGCCTTGGAATTCCTTGCTGTTCTTCACTAACAATGAAAAACAAACTGAAATTGATAACTTGGAAAACAAAGGATTAAAATACATTTGGAAAGTTGTGATGAATTTTTACGAGTTTTATTTTTTGTAAAACCTGTTATGTCTCTTGGTTGTGACTACCTTGGACAGAACATGCTAAACTGAATATAATAGGTTATTGGGATTTATATTTCTGAGTTTATGATTTTGTGGATTTATGATTTTTGGGGCACATAGACAAGTATATATGAATTTGGAATACTTTGGATCCTCTTCAATATCAGCTTTATTTGTTCAGAATATATTTAACATTGTTTTTCATTTAAAAAAATCATTTTAATATACAAAAAGGAAGAACAAAAGAAAACAAGTGAAAACAAGAAAAGTATAATGTATGCAAAAATAATAGCCACTCAGTTTTTAAATACTACATTAAACCATGTCCGCAAAGAATAGTATTGATCAGAATTTTCCATTATGTCCATGAACATTGAATTCTTAAACAGAAAGCAAACTTTGGTCTAAAGCTGTAAATCTGGGATGGCACTAACTATTGCAAAAAGGGCAATTGTGTTTGTTTATAGTTCATGCATGATAAATTCATAACTCATCACATACTGATAAATTTAATTTAATGGTAAGTTCCAAAAGGTTGGCATATATTTAAAATCACATTCGCTTCTTTAAATTGTATTACTATTGTAGTCCCATATTTTACTAACAAATGTATAGATATTAAACCAAAAAAGGTCAGTAGAGGAACAAATCCTTAGGATATGTGTATGTATCTCATGATTTTACATTTCCAGTATAATGAAGTTGGCCACCAACTTGAGATGGATAAAAATATGGGGAAGGAAGTACTTTGTACATTTTTTCAGGCCCTTAATGTTTCAGATTTCTTGCAAATTAACATATCCATTTTAGCAATAACTTATAGGACTACAGGTAGTCTTTATTTAGCAACCTTTACAGTGGTGCTTAAAAAAACTAATTTTGCAACCAATCCTCACATTTACAACTTTTACTTAGTGTGTTAAGCAAAGGAAAGCTAAAGTAAGATCATAAGCAGGGGTCACAGTTTCACTTAACAGCCAAGTTGCTGGTTCTGGACCTGTACTTCATTTTTTAGTTAGATATATAATTATGTGGTTATAACCACATTTTATTCTTGTTAACTGTTTGACCACAAGAGTCTTGGTTAAATCTCCCTGAGTTTTACATATCACTAAATTAGATAGGAGCATAGAGCTTTTTTATTTGTCTATTTAATATACATTAAAATCATAAGCAACCCAACTCATGTTAAGGTAGAATGCAAGAGAAAAATAATAATAGTTCAAGCAAAATAGATAATCTAGAAATTAATGTACCAAAAGTAGAATTCCCATAGCTCCTAGGGAAAAACCATGTCTTTAAAGCTGACTTAAAGAATGGAAAGATTGAGGCAACCCAAACCTCTAGGGGAATACTATTCTAGAGGGCAGGTGTCACACCAGAGAAGACACCACTTCAGCAGGCCTGAGGAGAGGGGGGTTCAGCCAGTACATTGTTCCGGGGCCCATGGAGCTCAAAGGGGGCCCATGAAGGGGAAATGTTTTAAATTTTTTACAAAACCAAATTTTTAAAAAGAAAAACAATATTGGATATATACTTCATACTCTATACTTTGTGTGTATAGCAAAACGGCCTTGCAACCTTGCTTGACATAACCTTTGTTAATCTGAAACTCAGTGAACAGTTATGTAATCTATTGAATTTTGACCCGCATGTGCAGGTGTCTGCCACACATGCGTGGGGGTGTGGGGACCATGTGCACATGCATGGGGTGTGTGCGGGGGGTTGTGCGTGCATGCGGGGTGGGCATGCATTAGTCCTGTTCCAGCACATAGTAATCCTCTCCGCGGCCCTGCACTTCAGTTCCATCAGATAACAGAGTTTTAAAGCTAGGATCTGTAGCATATCCACTTTGTCAGATCTTGCCAGAGAGGCAGAAACATTGAGAGAAAGATGATGTCTCCAGTGGCCAGTCTCTAGGCCATGAAAGACTTTATAAGCCACAACCAACACCTTGAATGGCATCTGGGAGAACAAGTGCACTTTGTACAGTAGAACAGTTACGTATGTGTACCCAGATGCATTCATAACTGGCACAGGTGGTAGTTTCCAAATGGTCTTACTTGGCAGCCACATATAGTATAGAGCAAATTGCAGACGTCCACACATGAGATGTCTATAGTATTAGTAAACATGAGAAAGGATTCCCAATCTGAGAAAGGACATAGATGGCACACCAAGCAAATTTGAGGAAAAGCCCCTGACCGTAGCTGATATTTGCTGTTTGAGCAGGAGCTGTGATCCAGCAGAAACTCAAATTGTGTCCTTGTTCTGTCCAGTGGAGAGCTACCCCAATTAAAGCTTCAGGTAGATGAAGCTTCAGACCTGACCTCTCCTGCCTCCATCAGAACCAGCTGCAGAAAAAGGGGGAGAATCACTTCAATACTATACCTGCTACTCCTGATCCCTGTGATTGGGCCAAAAGAATACCTTAATTGAAAGCTGATGAGAGATCAGAGAGGACCAAGAAAGTTGAACCACCACTATCCTAGTTCCACCAGAGCTAAGTCTAAGTGCAATTAGTAGTCTCCATCTCCTGGCTTGAAATCTGACTGAAAATGCTCCAGATAATCTTATTTCCTTTAGGTAGAGTGATGGAAACCCATCAATGGTTGTTGAGGCATCCCAGGAGGATGACTGAAGTTCTGAGTTTTTAATTTCTGTTTTTATGGTTTTGTGATTTTATTTCTATGAGCTGCCCAAAATTGTACTATATGACAAACATACAAATATTTTCAATAAATCAATAAACAAGACCAATTATTGTATTAGCCACTGAGTAACATAAGGTATTTTTGAATAAATTCATCTTGTATTCTGGCCCAGTGTCCAGGGGAAGAACCATATAGATAGTCTAAGCTTCAATGGAATTATATTTCATAGATGCTAGAAATAAAACAATTTGGAGTTCTAACAAGGTAACATTAGCGGCATTATTTTGCTATTATATATTGTATAGGTAGGAGAAAACAGTTCTTCAGCAAATGAAATTTCAAGGAAGCAATTAACTTGACTGAAAGACTGAGAAATATTTACCTCAAGCTAGGCTTAGATAATTTGGGATCTTAAATATTTTAATTCTACTTCATCAAAAGCTATTTTAGAGTGCCGGGTTAATCAGCTTTGTGAAATACTGTCCAAATGTTTCACAAGTTGATTAACTTAGTATTTTTAATATATATATTTTCCCCACTATGGTTATTTCTTTCCTGTCTTGGCCTGCCCTACATTTTGTACCCTTCTAAAATCCCTGTTATTACTTGTTCTAATTTTGTTATGACTAGTTGTGAATTGTGAATATTTAGAATTTCTTCCTTTTCATTCTTGTTGAACAAGAAACTTTGTTTTCCCTTAAATTAAAAGATTGTACAAAATCAAACTTTTGATTCATTTCACAGCAAAAAAAGTTGTTCGAGTGTTATTGGCAAACTCCTTTTCAATTATATTTTACCTAACTGAATTGGTCTGTTCAATATCTCTGTAGCAACATTGATAGTGAACTGATTTATTCAGAATCTGTAGCAACATTAATAGCAAATTGTAATGACAGCTCAAAATTTACTTTGTGAATTATCTATTGGTTTTCAATATTTAAGTAATTAGGCAGAAAAAAGTAAGCACTATTATAAAAAAGTTAAAGTTAAAAAAAATAAAAGAAATATTGTTAGTTTGAAACATTTACTCATATATACATTTTCTCTTAAAGAAGATCCATATCACCAACATTTACTTAATGGAATTCAGCAATAGTTATATTTATTTCGGTTAGTTGTTAGATTTATATGCCATCTTTTGCAGAAAAGGTCAAGATTCCTCCTGGTTTTTTTTAAATCCTCACAATAAAAACTCTCTGTCAGGTAGGCTGGGTTGAAAGAGATTGGCATAGTACTGGGGATAAATAAAATCACTACACCACAATGGCACACTTAATAATATGAAACTAAACTCTAACCTACATAATTTAACTAAATGTTCAAGCTTGGTGAACTATAAAATGCAGAATTGTTTTGGAACTAAGGTACTTACTGCCTATGAGCTACATATAGTGCAATGTGAGGGAATTTCTGTTCATACAATAGATCTTCCTCTCACTCTTTGCCTACTTGTTCCTGTCCCCAAATTTGACATTTTCTGAGTCCTATCTAATACATATCTAATACAGATATGGAATGACATTCATGAAAGAAGAAAAAGCCATTAAGTTCTGTTGATGAATGGACATATTTGGATTCAATTACAATTGCTTTATAAACAATGCCATAATTTCCCCTCAATTTTTTTCAAAGAAGGGTTAGTTGCCTATTGTGAGTTATAGTTATGCAGGAAGTTGAGCGGGTTAGTAAAGGAGAGGTAGAATGTTCCATCTATTTTGTATATCCAGCAGAGAAACCAAGCAGCTTTGCACAAGGTGGTATCGTGGCTTCTGCACGAGAGGCAATATTGAGGGACAATATTTTTGAATGCTGAGATGTCAATTATGTCAACAAACAATAGTTGCCCAACATCAAGGCCAAGAAATATAAAGCAAAAAGATTCTTTGAACTATGGTAGAGTTGAAAGAAAAAAGTCTTATAATTAAATCATAATTGTTATAAAAAAGGTAATTGTCCCTTCTAGCTGTGAGATGGCATGTGTTTGAGAGCCTTAAGTAGGAGTTTAGTCAAATGATGTCAAGAGTTTTGCCAGTAAGCTGGATGCTCTGTGCCTGATTTAAATCTATAGCTGACTGTGACAAGGGTGAAACTTTCTTTCCATTCTTTGCATATCCTCTTTAGATTAGATTAGTATCAGTGTGTATTTCTGTTTGTAAGAGAGAGAGAGAGAAAAAGAGAAAAAACAATTTAAAAACTTTTGTGGGTTTCCCCCCCAAGGTAAAATAAAAATGCAATTAAGATTTAAACAAAATTAAAATAATCTTTTGAAGGGTCCAAGGCAAACAAAATATGAAGGAGATAAATTGGTAATAAGGCCTAAGAATGACTTGCATCATCAGTGGTGGTGTGTTGACTTCCTTGTTTTTGTTTTTTGCAATTGTTTTACTTATTTTAATTTTCAGACTCACTTATATTTCCATTCAAAAGCTGCAGAAAGTATACAATATTTTACATTGCATTGTATCAGCAGTGCTTGCGAAATCATAAGTGTTGAATTATTTAAAGTAGTTAAAACTGCAACCAGCAAAAGTGATTTAATATATTAATATATATATATAATATAAATAATGGCATACATTTGACTATGTTATATATTTTAGTTTCACCTTACATTAATTTTTCATTGCATGTATTTTTTCATACTCATATTTTGATTTCAATAGCTACAGCAGTTACCTATATCTTTAAAAAGTGTAGGCTACACTAGAAATTTGAGGAGAAGGGGAACAAACTGCTTTCTTGTTGCTTAACTTTTTAAGAAGCTGTTTTTAGTGTTTAACAATAGCTTTTAATACGGAACACAAAAGCTGTGGTTTTAAAATAATATCAAAAAAATTCTCAAGATATTTGCAAATTTGAGAGTTGATTATTGAAACACGTAGGTAAAAAAACTTTGACTCCATTCAGAGCTAAGCCATATTGTTAGCATGCTTATATTCAGTTAAACTTTGACCTGTTAAATAATAGGAAAATGAAATGAACTTGATTAACATATCTTATACTAATCCTTGAATAAAATAATATTTTTTTAAATTATAATAGAAACTTTGCTAAACGTTTTTGGAAATTTTAATTTTAAACTCAAAATTTAAATTTGAATTATATTTAATTTTTAAAGTAATTGTTTAATTAAAAATCAGATATAAGTTACATTATTTTTTCTTTGAGTAAGTACATTAATTCATCAGGATAAGCGCACTGATTACACTGGGTAAATTTGCAACAAATACTAAATTGGATTTATAATTAAAGATTTCAGGTGAGCTCATTTATAATTGTATATATTTATTTTATTGGCATCCCACCTTTATTATTTTTTACAAATAAACAGGCAGCAAACATATACAATATGCCTTCCTCTTGCCATTTTTCTCCACAACATTGTTTTTGCAGCATATAGAAAGCCACAAAATTAAAAAAATACCCAGACAGAGTGGCAAACAAGAAAGACAGTGTAGTATGTATTTCTGACTTGCAGTGTTCCTTCTTTTCTGTGCTGACAAAATAAGGTTTTTGAAACTCGATTTTCTACATAATATGTCTTAATTTGGACATATTAACTACACCTAATATTGAACTGTTACATATAGTTTTCCAGGAAATCTATTACATTAGGCCAAAAAGATGCAATATGGATATTTTCCCCCACCACATTAAATTGCTGGTTTGTATAATATTCTGATTGCATGTATTGCTGTATAGGCCTACCCTAAGTGTAAAGTGCATTTAATCATATCACTGTAATTTATTCTATGATTTTTAATTACATTGTATTAGTTGTTAAAACGATGATCCTTGAAATGTTCCTTCCACTTACTCTGTACTAAAAAGAAATAACACTGTTGGTTCTAGACAATTAAGTGCAGTGATAAAATACTATTTTTAAAGGGCGGTACAAGTTTCTTGCTGGCTTGTGGATTCCAAATGGTGAAATAGTAATTAGCAAAGGAAATGTAAATATTCTTTATATTATCTGCTACAGTTAAATATGTTGAAGTTCAGCACTTGATCTCAAAGTACAGAATTAACTCAAAAGTATCCATCACTGCTTTATAATTGCATTTCCCAAAGTTCAGTATGTTCCAATTGGAACTATTCCCAAACTTCTCACCAAAGATCCTAATAGCTAGGAAATCCTGGGAGGTGAAATCCATACATTTGAAGAACATTGGACTGAGGAAGTATGTTTTGATTTTCAAAGCAAAATTATGTATCTGAGATGCTTGAGAGGGACCTTACCGGAAAAATTCAGACAGAAAACATTTCCTTTTTTTTTTTTTTTGGTCTTCAGAGATTTACCAAAAAGTATTAGTTTTCTTTAGTAGTAATGACTCCTTATGTTTGTATGTATCAGATTCCTCTGTTTTTTGTATCAACTGGGGGAAAATGTGACTAATTAGAAGTATTTTGTATTATTTGTGAATCAAATAGAGTAGATCTGACTTTACTATTCCATTTTTTTCTTTTCCTACATCAATGACTAAATGAGTTATAGCTCTTCTTGCAACATTGTTTTCTTTCAGTTATCAAGCCAACATAGTGTATATTTTTATATAATTATCTGTCTCAAAATTGATTATAATGCGCTAATTATAAGGAGAGCCAATTTTCTGCAGATTCTGTAGGAATCAGCTTTCGTTGCCTTTTCCTTTCGTTTCTGGTCATACAGTGAAATTTATTTCAGTTTTACTGGTCAGCAGTTCATAATAACAGCACCCAATTATTTTGACTCCAGCATACTGTAGTCATCCCTTCAGTGATCATGGCTCATGGAATTTCATAAAATTGCCTTTCTGGTGTGAACCATTTAGTGATTAAGTTCTATTTCTTGGCCCCAAACACTACCTATTAAGTTACGGTGAGTCTGTGTGTATATTTATTTATTTATCCATCCATCCATAGGTGCACATAAAATGAATAATAAAAGTCAGTTTACTTTATTTAATTAATGGTAACATTACATCCTCATATTTACCTCCTGTTATTTGACTTTCCTAAAAGGAATCTTTTTAAAATGGTCATTAAATTTTATCTTGCATTGAAGATTTATTTTAGTTATTATAAACACTCTTAAAGTAGAGATCATTTTGATCATGGTAAATGAGACATTTAACCTTTAACTATATAAATTAACCTCTTCTGATGCTATATTGAAGATCATTGAGTTATTTTGATATTTTGAACCATCATGTATTTATATGCAGAAAGTTTATTATTGGTTTATCCTCCCTAATTATGTCCCCTCCACTCTTCTGTAGTACAAACTGGGGAGTGACATTTTATAAAATTAGATAATGAAATAATGTTGTCCTTCAGAACGTTACA
Organism: Pseudoxenodon macrops; assembly: GCA_032467955.1. Classification (NCBI taxonomy): domain Eukaryota; kingdom Metazoa; phylum Chordata; class Lepidosauria; order Squamata; family Pseudoxenodontidae; genus Pseudoxenodon; species Pseudoxenodon macrops. The sequence continues at coordinate 101,567 of JANHFT010003556.1, read as the reverse complement.
TGCAGTGATTTCCCTATGCCATTGAGTACAGAACTTTAAGAGAGTATTTGGTACCAAGATAAACATTGTAAATTAAAGTTTAATTCTTATACAGGATTGGTTTAAATACATGTGTCTTTAAAAAAATCAGTCAGCCAAGTTCTAAATGTATGCCATTTGTATAACTGTTGCATTTCCTGTATCTTAAACTTAAGTGTCTGTATATGTATATTCAAAGCCTATAGCAGGTGGAAGTACTAGGTGGAATATTGGCTGATAACCTAAGGAAGTTGCCCCTGATTAATACTTGGATGAGAAAACCTCCAGTGAACATCAAGACTGTAAGCTAGACAGCAAAGTCAGAAAACATCCCTAAAGAAGGTAGTGACAAACTACTTCAGTATAGACAACAAGAATACTACTTCAACATCCATGTCCATTCTCCGTAGTTTGTTGAGGTAGCCTCCAGAATGGGTTAACTTTGTCCTGTCTTTTGATTGGACTGAGTCTTAGTTTAAAACCCCGCCCTTGTTACCCTTTTCACAACATATATATCACTAAATAAGAATGCCATTCAATTAGGAGACTTGTGGGTATCTTTTGCTGTTTGTTATTGACTCCTAGCAACTGATTGGACCAACCTCTAGTTTTCTTGGCAACGTTTTCAGAAGTGTTGCCCTTGCCTTCTTCCTTGGAATAAAGGAGGAAGACTTTACCCTCAAAATCACAAGTTGGCTTTGTGCCTAAAACAGGATTACAAATCACAACCTCCAACCTGGTGCCTTAACCATTACACCAAACTGCCTTTCTTGTCTAAATTATAGACATTAAAAGCTAATTATATTCTACTTTTCATATACATGAGTAGCCTTATTGTATAGTCAGATGGAGCCATTAAGACCTGGCCCTTCCTCCAGGCATTAGGGGTCAGCTTAGTGGAAATTCTTTCATGATTGTTTTGTTACTTGTTTGGTTGCTAATTTATATTTGGTATTTATATATTGTTTAATGTTAATGTGAGTTCTCTATTTCTTTCTTTCTTTGTTTTTGTGCTATATGTCATCCTGGTTGAGTTAGGCAGCCTTGTAAATCTTATAAATAAATAAATAGTCATGGCTCTGGATCAGCCTCTGTCATTTTGATGTCTTCAACCACCACCGTGATTCTTGAATAGTATAATCAAAATATATTTTAGGTCTTCTATCTGCAATCTGCACAGGTTTTTAGATACTTGCCAAGCTTCCACATTTCTTATGTGTGAGCTCAATTCTTTTCCCTTTATTGTCTCTTATCTATGATGATGTATGCAATCTTTTTTCCTCAATCATTGGCTTTTTTCAAAAAGTTGAAAAGTTCTGTCAGTGAATTGTTGATGTCCATTGTAAGCTGCTGTTACTAAGTGAATAATCAGAATACGAAAATAAAATGTCTTTGCCGTTATAGCTGTTTTACTGGCCGTAGATGTTTAGCTTGATTTTACATACTGTTCAGCAATTGCTCTTTTTTTAATATGTAGGGCTTAATTTGAGTTTATTAACCCTAAATATCTCATCTTAATTCTGAAACTTATTTTCAGTGATAGGATTTAAGCCAACTTTTCTCCACTTTGTGGAATCCAGATGTCATCCTACTTAAGATTTCTGGGAGCTGAAATCTAACACTTTGATAGCACTAGGGAGAAGAAGGCTGCTTTACTTTATTGGTGTGGAAATAATAACAACGGTTCATGTCTTGATTATATACAATGTCTTCCCATGAAACAAGGAGCCCCAAATGCATTTAGAATTAGGAAATCATAGCTTTAAGTCTAGATTTTTAAAATCTGAAATATGGAAGGAATTGAAATGTGCTGCAAGGTTGCATTTGTAGTAATTAGGTAATATACATAGCATAGCAGTCTGATTAGCAACAGTTTTAGGTAGCTGGAGCCATAATTGTAAAATAATTAAAAAAACCATTTTAAAACATTTATCATTTTTTGAACTCATTTATTTTAAAACTGAAAAATGTACAAAGGTCAAAAAACAAAATGTCATAATATTTGGCAGTCTCATCCCTAAGGTTTCACACAACTATGCCAAAATATTTTGACATTTTTGTTTGAAAATCTTGAAGGGCTTCAAACCAGAACACCTTGTGAGATTTTGATTTATTTTTTTTATGAAGCAACTTTGTTAAGCAAAAAAATAATTTGGAGACTTTGCATGCATATACATCGAAGTATTTTTACACTATATTGATCATTCATGTCACCATTTGATAGTCCTTATTTGTCAGTCTGAAGAACTATAAAGAAAACACTTTTGGAGTCTATAGTATAAATAAAAATATAAATAACTTAGCGGTTAAATATTATGAATCTTGCAGGAATGCCATGGTTAAAATTGTCCTGAATAAAGAAACTGCTAATTCTGGGTCTGCAACATTTGGACTTCTTGTGGGTATTGTAAATAAGGCAGAGCACATATTACCGCTTTTAACGCAAAACTAATTACTAGTCTATCTTTCCAGGCCATTGTGCAACTTCTAATCAGGTCAATTCTTTTCTTTCTTTTTTCCTGCAAATATCTTCTATATAAACACTTGTGCTGTCTAAATTCTACCTAAATACCACATGAAGGCTATTAGCTGGAATTAAAGGGCAGCATGAGTTGCAGAATTAGTGAAAAGCACTAGCTCTTAAGTTTAGATAAATTGGTATGTGGAAACATGAGCTGCTTTGTTCACTTTAAATGAAGATGTTAAAGGAGGGCATTAATTCTTTCTGGCCCTTTATTGGTGAATGCACTTCAGTACTCAGAAGGGAAAGTAGAATTTTTCATGGTCTGTTTCTCCCTGTAGTTTTTGGTAACTACATGGTGATGGTTTTGTGCAGCCAATAGTGAATGCCTCCAAATTGCTTTGAACTGTCTTAACTTTTCTTACACACATCAAGGGAAAAATAAATCCCCTTATTTCTTGCTTAGAGGCTGCTTAAAAAGCCAGTCATCTGTTCCAGGCCTCTAGATTTCATGCATTTAATTTGACAGTGGAGAGTTAAGTCTAGTGGTGACACTGATAGTAATAGCACTGTGGCAGTGTGTGAGAGGTGATATTAAAGGCCATCTGCTAGACATAACCATTTAAAGAAGTTTAGCAGTATGCCTTTAATACGTAGTGTCATCTTGAAATGTATAGCCATTTCCTAGTCTTAGGAATTCTAAATGCCAGAACATGTACCAATTCCATAAACTACCTGCAAGTATTTTGCATAGATTCTCTCCTTTTTATTTTTTATATTTTTCTTCCTCTTCATATTGCTCCTTGTCCGTGTTATGGCCTTCTGGCTTATGAGCATAATTGAATCTAACAGTATTCCTACTTGTTTTGGAATAGCATAGATGTACTAATAAGTTCTTATTCCTCTCCATTCAGGTTATTTCATGAGGCCTCTGTATATTGGGACCTCCCAAAAACTGAGCAGTCCTAAAAACATACAGCACTCTGGAGGGTGTTACAGCCTTATGGCGATGTACTTATGTTCCATCTTATAACATAAAAATATGTTTTGCATTGTAGTCAAGGGACAGATTGTCTAGTCTATGTATTTCTTCATTTGACTAATGAACACATAGGTGAATGGAAGGCAGCAATTAAAAGTATAACATTCCTTCAAGTTCAGTACAAGTTGAAAAAACAGCTGGATGTGGAAGAATTAGGAGTAATGCTGTGTATTATTCCCCATGAAGGAAAAAATCAGGGGCTGAAGTCAGTATATCATGTTGGTAACTGAGTGTGACCATCAGATTTTCCCGAGATGCAGTGAAGGGTATTACCATGAACTTCGCAAATAAATTATTAAGCTTGCCTTTGGTGAGGTAAAGACTTCTGTTTGGCTCAGATTTGTAGGTCTGGTTTATAGATCAAAAGACAATTCTTATTACTCTAAATATTCTAAAATGAATATTGTTATTGATGTTCATGATCGTACATTGTATTTCTATTTGCTTCAGTAACCAAGTAGTACATGTTGGTGATTAAACAATTAATCAGTGGAACAACTTGCCTCCAGAAGTTGTGGAGTCTTAACAACTGGAGGTTGTTAAGAAGAGACTGGACAACCATTTATCTGAAATGATAGGGTCTCCTGCTTCAGCAGGGGGTTGGACTAGAAGACCTCCAAGGTCCCTTCCAACTCTGTTATTCAGTTACATGCTTAAATATATTTCATACATAAAGCACTACTTGGACTTCTTCGTACTTCTGCTGTTGCTGGTAGGAATCATAGAGTATCTTTCCTGAGAAGGGATTATCCTGTTGCTTTTCCTCAGAGTAGTTTGTATTGAAATGAAAGAGGAAGGCCGCCTGCATAACTGGTAAAACCCACAGTATATGGAAATTATTAAATTAAAAAGTGTGCTAGCTGCCTTGCTTGCTAAAAGAAGCAGACTAGAGACATCACAGTCTGCAGATTCTTTACCTGAGTTGGAGTTCTTATAACAAATGATTGAACAGCAGATGTTTTCCATTTTTCTCCTAAGGCAGAGAAAAAGGCAGAGAAAAACCCACCACCATACACTGAGTTTTGGAGAGCTTAGAAAATGTCAACAGAACTTCTAGATAGCAACATTGCAGTTAAAAAAGTGTAATAGCTTGTGAAACCTGGCAAGAATTCTAGTCAGTGTAAAACTGGATTCCCCAGATTCCAGATCTACTTTGTTAAATGGAACACACACACCCCCCTTATATAAAAAGAGAATTGGGGACTTCAATCATAGTTGCTACTTCTGTAATAATAATTCTTTATAATACTGAACAATAATATAGGTTGTTTGCTTTTGGCTTAATCCGATCAGGCAGTTTTAGGCAGTTACAGATAAATTATCACCATATCTTTGAAGATTTCTATATCTGCAACAAGGGGGTGAACTGATGAAATGCATGGATTTATGCTGTTCTGATGTATATGCGTTATAACGATGCATATATTTTGTTGTCTGGATGTCATGTTCAGTTTTGGTTTTGGTTATCTTTGCCAGGATTACAACAGCACATGATGTGTACATACCCAAAACTTTGTCTCGTGATATTCTTTTTGTTTCATAACTATGACCATGCATTTCCTGTTTATGTCACTTTTCCATTTATTAAACATTCAGAATGGTTTTCAGCATAAAACAATATACCGTATTTTTCGGAGTATAAGACGCACCTGAGTATAAGACGCATCTGAGTTTTTGGGGAGGAAAATAGGGGGGGA
>JANHFT010003556.1:45554-84517 GCA_032467955.1 Pseudoxenodon macrops | reverse complement strand
CTCACGCAGGAGAGGTGTTATATGGGAGCAACGAGTTGCTCCCACAATTACCCGCGCGGCCGCATTCTGGACCAGTTAGATCGTCTTTTGTACAAAATGGCTCATCAGAGAATGGAGCTAAATTGCCTCACAGGGCCAATTGTTAAACAGCTGAGGCGCACCAAGCCACATCAGTTAATTTTTTTTCGTTATGGTGACTTGTAGCCGGGCTTCCCTTTAAAACAAGAGTGAATGGCAGTGAATGCGTTTGTGGCTGTTTTCACAGTTTTCGCACAATTTGGATCCTGAGGCACTTGTGGCCGTGTTGCCGGTCTCATGCCTTTAGGAGGTTGCAGTTAAACAGTAATCTGTTTGGACTATAAACTGTTGTGCCAGGTTGGGTCCATTTTCAGGCTGCTCGCAGTGGCTACTTTGGTTTCAGTTCTGCAAGTCATTAGTCACCTATTTTTTCTCAAGCCTCATTTACCAATGCCTGTTAAATATTTTGGGCTGACTTCATGGAATCTAAAAGTAGAAATTCTGAGGATTCTCCTCATAAGCAACTAACTTCTGAGACCAGAAAGGCTAGATCTAAATCTAAAGGGGTCTCTACATTCAAGATCAGCATCAGATAAGGATGCAGAAAGGAGACACAAGGAATTAGAGAGGCAGTTTGCAAAAGCTGCAATTTATCAGTTCTCCATCTGTATCTGGGGGATTCAGACAAGCTGGCAGTTCCTTAGAAAGAGAATTTACACATCAAACTATTCAGGAGGATCAGTTACATTGGTCTCCTAACAATCTGAGCCACAGGAAGTTCTTAACTTCTTGTGATCTGGGTAGGGATTCCAACCCAATCTTACCCACAGCTGGATTTGGACCTGTTTCCCAGGTTATGATGGCAGGCCCTTCTGTCACGTTCACGCCCACAGTGGCGGGGCTCCGTCCGAAGACAGTGCAGGACGGTGGTTTCTCTCCTGAGCTGCGTAACATCATAGCTCAAACCATTGCCCAGGGCATTCATTCTGCACTACAGCAAAGGGGATTTGCGGGTCCTCCATTGCCAGGCCCTGTGAGGCAACACCCTATGCCATCAAATTGGCATTCTGAGACAGATTTCTCTCTTCCTCTGCCTAAGTTGGATGAGGATTCATCACTGGGAGATGAACTGGGGGATTATAATTTGTCTGAGGATGAGGGGGTTTGTCACGATAGACCCTTGTATTCTGGCGTGTTCAACCATAACTTATTCAAGCCTTTGTTATTTAAAGCCAAATCAACCTCCAATATTGGAGTCAAGAGACTATTAGAGTCCACTACTGATAAACAGGATCCCTGGGCTGCTCTTTCCACTTAATAGATTACAGCACAGGAGGTGATACCTTCCCCTAGGTTTTTTGTCGATGTAATGCAACAACAATGGGGACAACCTGGAGCTATTCCTAATTCCAGTGAGATGGACAAACTTCAGAGCAGGAATTTGAGAATATATTACAAATCCCTAAGGTGGACGCCCCTGTAATTTCTCTGAATTCAACATCCATCCTTCCATCTGATGCCACAGATGGACTGAATGCCAAGGACAGAAAGGCGGATCTTTCTGCCCGTAAGACTCATAAGGCGGCTGCTTGGGCCATTAAGGCAGCCACAGCATTCTTTTTTCACACGTCCTTGATGTGGCTCCATCAAATGCAGACCAGGGCTGCGCCTGATGATTTGAGATTATACCAAGACATCAGTAAATTAATTGCAGCAATGGCATTTTAGGCAGATGCGGCATTAAATGTGGCTAAATTCGCATCACGTGCTCTGGCATCCAATATTACATCCAGACGCCTCTTGTGGCTATGTCAGTGGCAGGCCGAAACTAAGTCAAAGTGGCGACTGGCGGCAGCCCCATTTAAAGGGAATCATCTTTTCGGTGAGGTCCTGGAGCCTATACTAGTTGAGGGAAAGGATAAAAAGAAGGTCCTTCCCCATTCTCAAAGACGTACAGAGGGGAGACCCACGCCTTATTATCGAAGACAGCCCTTTCGGGGTAATGAGGAGGGACTTTCGGTCCCAAATTACCAAAGATCCTTTCCTCAATCATATGACGGCATCATTCCGAGATAGAGGCCGTTAGTTGCAATTCTGAAGGCCCTTTAGAGGCGCCAGTAACAGACCCTATCGTCGCTCTAAGTGACGCCCAATCTCACGTCCCCATTGGTGGCAGGTTAACACTATTTGCCAACCAATGGCAGTATACCACAACAGATGTGTGGGCACTACAAACCGTGAGGCTGGGCCTAACCCTGGAGTTTGTTTCCACTCCTCCGTTAAGATTCATCCAGTGCCCAATACCCAGGGATTCTTCAAAGAGGGCATCTATGGAGTCCTGAGATCCAGCACCTGCAGGACATCAAGGCCATAGAGCCAGTTCCGGTGGATTAGTGGCGTCTTGGATTCTATTCGGTCCTTTTCTTGGTACCCAAGAGCTCAGGAGGTCAGAGAGCTATTTTGAATCTAAAAGACCTCAATATATATATCAAGTACACAAGATTCAAGATGCAATCCCTGCATACAATCCTGGGTTACATCAGGCAAGAGGATCTTTTAACTTCAATAGATATCAGGGAGGCGTACCTCCATGTGCCCATCAGACTCTTGCACAGGAGGTTTCCCAGGTTCGCTTATGCGGGCCATCATTGGCAATACAGGGCCCTGCCCTTTGCGAACCTTTACCAAGCTCCTGGACGTATTAACTGCCAAACTGAGAGCAAGGCTGATACGTCTGCTTTGTTATCTCGACGACATCCTGATCTTGTCATCCACACTGCAGGCAGAGCAGGATTAGCATTCACAATTCAGACTCTACAAGATCACGGCTTCTCCGTGAACTGGAAGAAGAGTCAATGGATTCCATCTACAAGTTTAGTTCACTTAGGGGCTCAGATCAATACGCAGACATCTCAGGTTTTCCTATCTCAGGAACGCAGGGTCAGTTTGCAGGCATTAGTAAGGCAGGTCAAGACCTTACAGCGAGTGGATTTGTTAACTCTTTCCTGTCTATTAGGGAAAATGATCTCTTGCCTAGACATAGTTCCTTGGGCCAGGTTTCACACAAGACCCTTGCAATGGCTCCTCTTACCCAGTCAAAGACTAGGGCACAACAATTCCAAGACCAAGATCACAGTTCCCGGCAGGGTACTTCATTCATTGGACTGGTGGGTGTCACTGGCTGTTCAAGGAACCTACCAGGCTAGTGGTGACTTCAGATGCAAGTCTCTTTGACTGGGGAGCCCACTTGAACTCAGAAGTGGCCCAGGGTTGGTGGTCCTCGGAAGGAGCTCCAAAACGACATCAATTGGCTGGAGTTGAGGGCGGCTCGCCTGACTCTTCAAGCGTTCCAACAGTTTGTCGGGTCAGCATGTGATTCTGCTGACGGACAATATAACGGCCAAAGCACATGTCAACAGGCAGGGAGGCACCCAATCCAAGGCTTTGATGCGTAAGGCGACGACCTTGTGCCAATGGGCAGAACGACACCTGAGGTCCTTGAGAGTGGACCATATATTGGGGGATTGCAAGACAAGGGCAGATTGGTTGAGCTGGAGAACCATAGATCAATCAGAATGGAGGCTGAACCCAGATCTTTTTCACCAAATGACATTGCAATTCGGTGTCCCGTCAGTGGACCTATTTGCCAGTCGTCTCAACACTCAGCTGCCTCGGTTCTTCTCCCGCTTCCGGATGCCAAACGGCTGAGGGTATCAATGGTGTCAGGTGTCCCTGGCCTCAAGACCTGTTGTATGCGTTTCCTCCGATTCCACTCATACCAAGGGTGATCAGAAAATTTTTGCTGGAGAAGGTGGAGGTGCTTCTGGTGGCGCCCCACTGGCCTTGGCGCACTTGATTTGCGGATCTGGTGGCGCTATCCATCATGTGGCACTTGCGGGGGAAGCCCTGAGGAAGGGTCATTACTCCCGGGAAGTTATTTGCACCATCTTCTCATCACATTGGATGTCAACCAACAGGATATATGACGCCTCATGGAAATCTTTTTGCTGCTGGTGTCTCAAAATGTCGATCCAGCATCAGCTACAGTTCCAATGGTGTTGGATTTCCTGCAGGCTGGTCTTAAGAAAGGCTTATCCGCAAATACTCTCCGGAGGCAGGTAGCTGCCCTGGCAACTGTACTACCTGGGGACGGGACTATCTTGCTTTCACGACATCCCATTGTTCGTAGTTTTTTTAAAGGAGCATCTAATTTGTTACCGCCAACGGTTCACTGTTATCCTTCATGGGATTTGTCAATTGTTCTGCAGGTGCTCACTCTCTCTCCGTTTGAGCTTTTGGGATCCACCAGTCTCAGATTAATGTCATTCAAGGTGGCTTTCCTAATAGCAATAACATCTGCACGTCGAATCTCAGAGTTGGCGGCTCTTTCCGTCAGACAAGATGTGTGAATTTTTCACCCCAATAGAGTCATATTGCGTTTAGATCCAACATTTATACCTAAAGTCAATACCTGGTTTCACAGGGCGCAAGAGGTAATACTTCCGGACTTTTGTCCATATCCCAGACATCCTAGTGAACATAGATGACACACCTTGTACATTGATAGAACGGCCTCATTCTGGCAGACCGAAGCCCTATTTGTCTTTTCAACCAGGGTCCATGGAGAAGAAGGTGTCCCCATTCACCATCGGACGCTGGCTGAAGGCCTGTATTGCCTTAGCATACGAGCATCAAGCCAAGATTATCCTGGGCCGGGTTACAGCACACACAACCAGAAGTGCGGTGACTTTGGTGGCTTCGGCCACCCAGGCTTCCATTTATGAGATTTGCAGGGCGGCCACTTGGGCTTCTCCTTTGCCATTTGTATGAAACTACAAGCTGGACATGTTCACCTCGGCAGAGGCGTCTTTCGGAAGAAGAGTGTTACAGCATGTTTTGCCGGCCGAGGGGACCCTGGACCGATTTATTTCCCGCTCTACGACCATTTAGCTTGGGTATATCCCATGCTTGGACTCTCCAAGCAGCGCACAGAAGAAGGAACATTGAACTTCCCTGAACGTTCTTTCTTTGTGTGCTGCGGGAGAGTCCAATCCCACCCTGGATGCAGAGGTCCAGGTCCAGGAGTGGCAGAAGTCATAGGTCGTGTTCTGTTCTCTTCGGTTTGTGTCTTCGTTGAAAAAACTGAAGCTTGGCTGGGAGGAGGAGGTGGGACAAACATTTAACAACTCAGTCTCTGGCCAATCAGGAAGATTGAATATCCCATGCTTGAACTCTCCTGCAGCGCACATAGAAATAACGTTCAGGTAAGTTCAACGTTCCTTCTCTGTGTCATATAATATATGTAGGTATATGCATAATTTTGTATGTATTTATTTTGTCATGTTTATGTAGTGTATATTGGAGGTGACATTTTGAGAGCTATATGCAATAACATTTCATTTTAATATATACTGATTAGTGTACATTCAAGGTGACAATAAAGTTACTCTATTCTATATAAATTACTGAACTCTTATTGTTAATAGTAATTTTCTAAAAATGGTTGTTCTATTTACTACATTTGAATTCATTTGCTGGGGCTTCTCATATTTGTCTTCCATCTTTTTTAACATATGTGAAATACACTTTTTGGTATTTATTGATACTAGGGCACTAAAACATGTACTTAATTAAAATTTGACTGGAATCAAACTTCCAGATTTCCTCAGCACAACTAATTTTCTTGGGAACAATATTATGGTTATTTGCATAGCTGCATAGCTGATTTTTTTTTTTTACTTTACAATCTACAAAATATGACCTACCGTGTTTCCCCGAAAATATGACATGTCCTGAAAATAAGGCCAAGCCTGATTTTTGGGGTGGGCGTAAATATACGCCCTCCCACAAAAATAAGCCCTAGTGAAGGGGTGGGCGCAGCCATCATAGGAGGCCGTCTTTCCCTTTCCCGGTTAGCTAGTGGCAGCTGGGCCCCTTAAACCCAACCCACGGATCAGCTTAGCTGATCCAGAGCCGTCTCTCTGTTCTCTTCCCCCCCCCCAGTGTTTTTGCCATTCACCCACCTCCCTTCTATCCCCCTTGCCTGCAAATTCCCACCCCACTTGCAAGAGAGCAGCTGCCTGGCATCTCTTGCCATGTAGTGCCCTTCCAGTGGACAACCCCCCCTCTCCGGCCGGGCAGAGCGCCATTCACCGACTGAGTGGTAAGAGGCCAGTTGGGCCAGCCGCCTGGGGAAGGCAAAAACAACCTTGTGGGTCTTTTTTCGCAAAAATTGGGGTATTTTTGTTTTCCCCCAGCCCCCACAAACAGTCTGCAGGCCTCCCAAATGCGCTGTGAAACCCGTTTTTCGTGAAAAACCGGGCCAGTTTTTGCAAAAAAAAAACGATTCACAGATTGTTTGGGAGGCCTGCAGAGTGCTCCTGGGGCTAGGGAGGACAAAAACTTTTTTTCCTTACTTACCTGTTTGAAATCTTGGTGAGTCTTATACACCGGTGTGTCTTATAGTCTGAAAAATACAGTACATAGTTGAAAGGGACTGATGCAGATTCATAGCAGGTACCCACACTTGTCATTTGGGCTCTTTCCACACAATTATTGCTTCATCAAATACCAGTCATTTTACCTTTTCTTGTATTACTCTGTCATACCATATCATAATATAGTAAAGCAATACTTTGCCTGTCCTCCTTCAGGAAGTCCACCTTTTAGTATAATTGCTTTGCTTTATTGTTCAGAGTTGTAATTTATGCAGAAATGCTTGGCTGAGAAATAGTGACCCGGAGGACTTTATCACTGAATTGAAATTTGAACCTGGTTTAACAATCCTCTTAATCAGTATAGTACAACAGAACTTACGTAAATTCCAACACCTTTGATACATTTAATCTCTAATCAGAAGTTTCTTCCTTTTAGTTATGTGTATCTTTTAGAGGTTTGTCTCCTGGAATTTAGCAGCTTGGATCATTTTTCGAAAACAGCACTTCTTTGCAAAATTCTAAATGTGGCTTTTTTTTTTTTAAAGGAATGGATAGCTCATATGACTTTTCTAGGAAAGGCAAACTAGAAAATATCTAGAGATATTCCAATATAGGCAACTCGCTCACTCTGGGGATTGTGGTAAAAATAGCCACCCCATAAAATTGTGACACTGCTGTGATCCTAATTCAAGATTGGGATTCTTTTTATGTCTGTATAACAGAAGTTAAGGATAAGGATAAGTGTATGTAAAATATGATTATTAATTTTGAGTTTAAGCAAAACTCAAAAGCAGTTAAGCAAACTGTATTGGAGTTTAGCTAGCTAGGCAATCATTGTTATGTGTTAAGAAAGGACTTAAATGTTTTCAAAGCTGTATCAGATCCTAATACTGAATGGCACATGTTCTAAACTTCCCCTGGAATAAAACAAGGCAATATAATGTCCTCTAAATACTTGGCCCTTAATTTAATTTGTCCAACTGGCATAACTAAGAGCAAAAGAATAGGGACATTTAAGCTCAAAACATCTGGAGATAAAGATGCCTAACTGGGTTATCTCATCTACAATATTGGTTTTGTGTACCATTCCCCATATTGTGCTTGTTGGCTTGTAGACAGATGTCCTAAGGGTAGAATTTGTTCTTAGGGAGTAAAAGGACAAAACTGCATTCAACCATTCTTTCTCTTTTGCCCTCCCCTGCTGTTTGCTGAAAAACTGTTTTGGATCTTGGGAGATGTTTAGATTAGTGCGTTCTTCTGTCCTTCTTTCAATGGTTCTGGATCCTTTTTTTTTTTGGTAAATGACAGACATTTCTGAATCATGGAACTGTGCTTCTTGGGAAATGCTTCAGTTACTGATATATGCATTTTTTCTTAAGGAAAAGGCTAAGTTTATTTGGAATGTATAAATTAGATAAACAGTTGAAAAGACTTAACTGTCAGAAATCCAGAAGAAAATTAATTACAAGGGAAACATACGTTTCCAAAACCCAGCTTTCCCTGCTGTTGAAATTTTAAGATGAGAAATCAGTTTTAAGTAAGAATTGGTGGCCAAAGGGAAATATTAAACTGTTCCACCTTTGAAACATTCTTGCACTTTGGGAAATAATACTAATGCATCTTATTTATGTAAGCATTTTATTTAATATTGCAATTATATCTTGCATTATTTCCAGGAACAAGGGCAAAATAGACTTCCTTTAATTTTTACCTTTATAACAATAATCCTGTGAGATAGACTGACAGATAAAAATGCTGGTACAGAATCACCCAGTAAATTCCTTGGACAGGTTATATTCTTCATATTTGAAGCTTGATACTTAATCAAAACCAAGGTCCTGATTTTTGGAAAGGGCACTTCTACCGTCTTTCCCCAAAAATAAGACATGTCTGGAAAATAAGGCCAAGCCTGCTTTTTGGGGTGGGCCAAAATATAAGCAAGCAGGGAAGGCAGAGGCCAGGATGCACAGAGAACTTGGGTCATTGTGGCTGCAGGCAAGCAAGTGGTGGGACAGAGAGAGGGGGGGCTTCCTGCCTCCTGCACCTCAAAAATAATAAGACCTCCCTGAAAATAAGGCCAAACCCTTATTTCGGACGTCAAAAGAAACACGGTAGTTTATTTGAAAACAGAGCTTCAATTCAACTGACGGCATCAAAGTAGCTATTCTACTTTGGAAGTAGAATTGAAATAACAAGGCACATCCCAATAAAATAAATGTTTACAATGACATAAATATATCCATGCACTTCATTTATTTATTATACAATATAATACTTAGAAAATGCATGAGGACTTTTGGTGGCATGCAGTGGTTGAAACTATAATCAGGGACAAAATAATTAAAGTAATAATGATATTCAATTAACTATAATGATCATCCAAACAAAGCTAAGGACCCAAAACTTCCTGGAATTGTACCAATTTAACTTCGATAAAGTAAGGAGTCTTGGGTTGCTGGTGCTTCTTGAGGTAAGAATTGAAGGAATCCTCCATATTAAATGTTAAATTGATGACTTTTTCCTCTTTTTTTGTACATTTATTTGTGGTTGTTAGGGTTGAATGTAAGCTTTTGTTTGTATTTTATTTTTATGATAAAACAATAAATAATATTTTTTTTAAATGGAGGAATCCAGTGTCAACAGAAAGCCTGTTGTTTGCAGCATACACCTTGAGCGAGGGGTCTCCAACAGTGGGCTGTTAGGGGTTTGTAACCGGGCCGAGGAAACTGCCATTGAGCATGCGCGCATACTCGCACGAACAGCAGGTGAGCATGTGCATGCACGCTCCCTTTGCGTGAGTCCCAGATGTTCCTTTGCGTGAGTCCCAGATGCTCACCACATGCACAAATGGAGCTGTGTGCATGCACTTGCCATCCACTCACATGGAACCATCTCCTCCACTCCACCCCACCGGTCCACAAAGGCGGAAACATTGGGGAACTCTGCCTTAAACCATAAACAAACTACAAGAACTTTGAACAGGTGGATTCATCTTTTATCTAGAAACGGCTAAAGGAAGTTTGAGCCTTGTGCATGAACTCTGAGTCATTAGTTTATAACCTGCTTGGGATTTTCCCTGTGTTAATGTTACGCAGGTCTTTACAAAGTAAGCTTAAATTTCTGTTTTCTTTTAATGCTATTACATCAGTGATTTTACCTCTGTAGAGTATTATTTTTTGTTGAAACAGTTCCAGGGTAGGAAACGAGATTTTTAATTTTTTTTACTCATATGAACATTTTTAGAAAATGGTTTACAATGAAGATTCTAATTGAGGACGAGAAAAAAGAATGCAACCTCTGCCAGACAGCATCTTGGAGTTTAGCAAGCGTTAAGCACAAAGTGTCCACAGCCCATTTGTCAATCCGGCTATTATGTAGCACATTCATATTTGCAAAGAATTCTGTCCATGAAGTCCAACCGGATTCTTTGGAAGAGGCCCAGGATAAACTAATTCAGGAGCCCCCTCCCTTGGTGTCTGAAAGTATCCTCAGATATCAAATTTATATCAATCACAGGAAGTCTTGGCAGTCAAACCAGTCACTTTTTCCCCTCACATCTGGAAGTACATTTTTTTCTGCTTTAAAGGTCACAGGCATCATGGGTAGGGCATGGATTGAGGGCCATAGAAAACATGGGAAAGGAAGAATAAAACTAGATTTCCACCTTTTTAGAAACAGTTATTTTTAAATGGCCTGGAACGCAGCCAAACTACACAACCCTCTTTCTCTCTTTCTCCCTCCTCTTCCCTTCCCGGTTTACATTTGTTGCTGAATGAAATGTGACTGCAAGATTTTTTTCTTGTACGCGCTCGATCTCTTCTTGGAATTTACGAGTACTTTTGTTTGCTGAGAACAATATTTTTACAACAGGATGAATTCAGAAATACATTGTGTCCCATGCTATTTGTAATTTAGGGTTTTGTGCTGTTTTTCAACTTTCACAACCTTTAAGTACCTCACAGATTGTATTAATCAGGGAACGTTTCTTCTAAAGTGACTGATAGGTGTGTGTGTGTGTGTGTGTGTGTGTGTGTGTGTGTGTGTGTGTGTGTGTGTGTGTGTGTGTTGTTAATGGATGCTTGTGGCTTTTCTTTCCTGCATGACTTGAAATCTTAAGCATTTAACTTAAAGAAATGGAGGAAACACTTCATCTTCCAGTCTTTCCTCTAGCCCTTCAAACAAGAGCTTGGGGAAAGGTTGTAAAAACAGAACCTTTTGCATTTGATCTACAGGTATTTCTTACATTAGACAAGGGAAGTTGTGTGCTGAAAGCTACAAAATCTCTGAAGCCTGTCTTGAAAACCAGTTCCATATGAATGGGAATCAAAATTGGCATGAGGTTAATATGTGCCTGTAGAAAAAATATGTGCTGTAAAACATTAGGATGAGGGGGGGGGGTGTTTTTTGATGGCCCAGTTTTAGTGGTGAATAAGTGCAGTTCTAATTGTTATTATGTAAATCTGATTTATTTTGATATCATCTGAAATATGTAATAGTTTTCATTTGTAGACTGACAATTATATCAAAATAAAGCAGATTTAGAGTATATACCGGCCAACTATAATATAAAAAAATAATAATTTTAGTCTTTGACCGTAAACATTTTCTACTATTAAAACAAAAATATTTTGGAAGGGTTTTTTAGGGGTGGGGTATTAAAGCCATGTCAATCCCAACTGTTACTGTACACATGAACAATGAAAAACTGTCTGAAAAAATCAGTTCTAGGTATTTAATTATTTATTATCAAATTTATATCCATCTCATACCTCCAAGCATATTTAGAGACAAATATGAAAATAGTAAACAAAACAAAAATGCAACAATTTAAAAACAAGGGGGGAAATGTAAAAAGCATATTATAAATACAATATAACATTCACAGAAGAGGTAAAAGCTTTCCATCCCGTCAAAACACAGGACAGTCACTGCACTAGTTCTACCATAATCGTCGTTCTCCTTGGCTGTTGGCATAACTGTAGTTTTAAGACCTTGAAAAGGGTCAGCAGGGTCAGGGCCAAGCTGATTACTAGATTGATGATGCTTCTACCTGGTGGATGCCACAGCAGAAAAGGCTCTCCTCTTGGACCCTGCCAAACAACACTTCCTGCCTGACAAGACCTATAGCCATGATGGTGAACCTATGGCACGTGTGCCACAGATGGCACGCAGAGACTTCTCTGCGGCATGTGAGACGTCGCCCAGCTGAGCTTCACTGTGCATGCGCCACTCCTGCTGGCCAGCTGATTTTCGGGATGAGGGGCAGGGCGCATGCGGGAGACGCACATGCATGCGGGACAGAGGTGAGCACGGGAGCCCCCGTGGCCTGTTTTTGGTCCCAGGAGGCTGCAGGTGTTTCAAGTAGTTTTAATCAAAATGCAGTTAAAATGCTATACAAGCCATCGAGAGTATAAATAAATATATACAACAGAAACAGGAAGTGCCTCACAGGAGCAAATAGAGGTAAATCCTAGAGAAGCAGGAAATGCATCACAAAACAATAGAGATGAATGCTAAATAGGAATAAAGCTGCATACAAGGCAGACATAACACATGTAACAGCAGGGATGTCTACTAGGCCCAAAATGGGGCGAGGTGGTCGTGTGGAGGAGCGTGGGGGGTTATGTGCACATATGTGGGGGGCGCATGTGTGGGGGGCATATTGCATTATTGGTGCTATCGCACACACTTTCGACCCATGCCGACAAAAAGGTTAGCCATCACTGACCTATAGGATACCTTTGCTGCCAAACTTGTTTAAATAAATAAATACATATTACTTCATTAGTTTTACAAGGTATCGGCAAAATAAAAATAAAAATCATGCTTCTGAACGTTTCCAACACATCCAGCCAGCATCTTTATCTCACTTCTAAGGGGAACCCTGGTCATAACTTTCTTAGTTCAGTTTAAGATGCGACATTTAGATGATTCATCAGAGGATAGGTTGAGTATGTATGGTTCATGTTCAGAAGCTATTGACTAACTATTAATATAAAGTTGTGGCAGTTCTACAATAATTCTATTTTTTCCCCTATTCTGCTAGGAAATAGACAGTATTTGGTTAAATGTTCTTATTTTTCTAGAGTAGTGTTTAAGTGTACAACAGGCAATGATTCATGGCTGTAAAGGCATGCTGGTTTGTAAAGTAAATCCAATGGATGCCCGATTAAATTCATTACTGAATTTACTTACTTTTTCCAGAAAGGGAACCCAACCAGCAGTTTAACTAAAGCGTTTAATCTCCAGGAACCCCCTTATATCTTATATCGTCATATATTGTTTACTCTTTAGATTCAGATTCCAGAGTTGCTATTGGTTCCTCAGTTGTAACTGATAAAACTTCTGCTACTGGCAGTAGCAAGCAGCTAGGAACAGTAGACTTGACTGTAGAATAATACCTTTCTGTAAACCTGCCTGTTCAAGAAAGCATTATTTTGCCCCAAATAGACACTTTTTAAAATAATTTCCTCTACTTTGATTGAGTTCAACTTTTGTTGTCTCTCATTAATGAATGCCCGTAAGAATTTGAAGAACCAGAGTTTAGCTTTACCTACACTTCACCAATTTCCCAAAACAATTTAACAGAAATTGGGCAATGGTTTGTGAAAGCAAGAGTATCAGTAACGTATGTAATTCACTCAAGTCTATAAAATTAGTTTAGCTCAAGGCAATCTATGACCCAGTATCTAATCTAATTGAAAGAGAGCTATCTTCTGCTGCCTAAATGATAGATGGAGGAATGGGAGATCGGGAGCTGGCCTGTGGTTATCAAGGTCATCTACATAACATACAAAAATATTGTTTTCTTCAAAAGTGTAACTTCACTTTTCTGAAAACAGATTAATAGTCCCTACATTCAGATGCAGTTACTTGAAAAAATAGGCAAGAACTAAGGAGAACATATGTGATCACCCATACCGATCCATATATATCCATAAATATAATCTCTGCCTAAAGTATGATGCAAACACTGTATTATACATCACCTATTTCATTTACCAAGAAAAGAGTAGGAATCTCTTACGTTGGATGGCAGTAGCTAGGAAATTATCTTGTTTGTTTTATCACAAGATAACTCTTTAGAAAATCTTGTCTTTCCATCTTGTCCATCAGAGGAGTTTTTTTTATTCTTAGAATTAGGACACTGAGTACGTGACTGTTTGAATGTAAATTTAAAAAAATGTTCCCAATGTTAGGATGATTTAAGAGCGCATATCAGTGAAATTTCAATAAGAATAACATAAATATACCTGTTCCTAGCTCTACCTAGTGCAGCAATTTGTGTCGTATTTCAGATCCACCTGCTTCAATGTGAGCCTTGTTTTGAAATTCTTGTGGAAACGGTTGTGAGTCAATCATACTGTTATATATAGCTTTCCAATCTATTTAGCTGTTATATTCTATGGAGATTAATCTGTTTTCCTATGCATGTTTGAAAAAAATTTTTTTTAAGTATGTTAATTAGACAAATTTTCCCTATAGGGATCTGCGGAGAAATAGAAAAAGAAAAAGCCATTTTTATGTGGCCTTTTTCATATAGTTGATACAAAAATCCTTACAGGCAAGATATTGAGCAGAAAGATGATTAACAGTTCTTCTTCTGTAAGGGGGTGGTTCTTTGGATTTTGCCATACTGTTCTACCTTGCTCAGGCCATATTCATGCTATTACGATGCTCTACTCTCTCTTTTTCTTTTCTTCCCCTTTCTGTAATTGGACAGGAATGTGCTAAGAAGAGACACAAGTCTTCTTTTTCACAATGCAGTGGTTTTAAAAGAACACACTTCTCACCTGATTCCACTCAAGACAGGGGATAGTTTTATGGGGGTTGTGATAGAAGGCAAGTAGCCATGCCTTGAGCTGCTATTGCCTACTTCAGCAGCTCAGTTTCTCTTAATTTTAACCAAAAGCCATTTTTAACTGGACTGTTTCCAAGTCTCATGTAACCCCTTATCTCTGATCTATATTCCGGAAGGTTAATGGGATAGTAAAACCTTCTTAAAGATAGATAAATGTGTTCCAGTTTCCTCAGGGTAGTTCTCTACTAAAGACATTTTCTTTCCCACCCTGCCGAGGTATCTCATTAAGCTCCCCACTAGTGTCATTATTAAGTTTTCATGTGTTTCTCTGCTTTGATGCTAATCTTCGTGCTTGCATTTAATTCTGTTCTGTACAGCACCAACGTGGTTATGAATTATTCTGAAATTGAATCTAAGGTTAGAGAAGCAACCAATGATGATCCATGGGGACCTTCAGGGCAACTCATGGGGGAGATTGCCAAGTAAGTAATTTGATTCAGCTCTGTTGAAAGATACATCTTTTAAGTACCTATATGCCACTGCTGCTTCATCGCTCCTGAAGGATATAAATAAATTAGGGAGCGAAGTGTATTAATGATGGAAAAGAATGATCACAAGCAACTACTTTTAAATACAGGTTGTCCTCATTTAGTGACCATTTGCAGTTACAGTGCTGATGATAAAGTAATTTTGCGACCCGTCCTCACATTTAAGCCCTTCGCAGGACTGTAAAACACGTGAAGATTATAAGCGTGGTTCCCATTCACTTAGTGACAATTTTGTTTAAATTGCCAGTCGCAATTGTGGTAACTAAACAATAACTACCTTATTCCTTTTATTAAGTAACGCATAATGTTTATTTTGCATAAGAATCTTGTAATGCATTTTTCAAATATAAATACTAGGGCTCCTTCACAATCATGTTTTCCCACAAAGAGCACCTGAATGTCCTGTTGGACTAAAATAATAAAGGTGTCTTTATTTTTATTTTTTCATGATTGCCAATGGAAAGACATGAGCATTGCTAACTCTGTATATGAAATACTTCTCTATAAATGGTCCACAGCTCTTAATTACTGATGGAGGCTTTAACTCAGAGCAAGTCTGCCACCTGCTGTCAAATGCACGTACTGACATAAAGTAACACCATTGCTAATTCTTTCTCCTTCTTCCTTGTTCTTCCTCATTTTCATCTTTTTCTTTTCTAGGGCTACTTTTATGTATGAACAGTTTCCAGAACTTATGAATATGCTTTGGACACGGATGTTAAAAGACAATAAAAAGAACTGGAGGAGAGTTTATAAGGTATGTACAGTAGTGAGTTTTTGTATTAATTTATCAAAACATTAATTTTGGTGTAAACTTAGAATGCTGAAAAACACATCTGAATGTTTTAATTTTACCACAGTGTCCTCTGGCAATTAACTCAGTTTTGTGCGTTCATTAACATAATACCCATACTAAACTTCACAGGTTTCCAGATCCTCTGTGTGCAATTAGTAGAACTTGATTTTAATCAAGTTAATTCTTTTTCAGTATACATTTTTAAGAAATGGTCTGCTTTGAAAACCAAGGGATTTTTAGGGAGGGGGAGCTGGCTGTTGTTGTTTTTATAAAAAGGCTCTTAAATTAAATTCCTTCTAGCAATTTTGACTTTTATTGCTTAATAAAAACCAAATAAAGGATCCTCCGTAACTTGATCTTCTAAATCCCTCCTAGCAGTCCACTGTTGAGAGACCCAATTGTAAATATTTGTTCTGAATGTTTGTTTAAAAAACTCAATCTGAAGGTGTTAAAGGAACATTCTGCATTCATTTCTGATACCTTTTATATATTCTGTTTTCTCCCTCTCAATGCACAGGCTTATTTATTACATTTTATATTTTTTTATTTCATCTTATTGGACATAGAACCAGTTAGTTATCCCTTGTTTTACTCCCATTATTGGCCCAGTTCAGTTTTATTTCTTCTACACTTGCTTTTCCACTACACTTTCAGTGAAATTCAAGTAATGCCTTATTTCCACAGTATCTTACAGCACTAAAAGGCTTTAAATTTAAAATCTATACAGTCCACACAATTCTGAAGATGTTAACTTTTTAAAAATAGGGACTTTATGCCTATTTTGTATTGTGATTACTTGATCTAAACATACATACATACATGCATACGTTTTAATGCTATTATGCATTTTGTTCAGTATTGTTAAGGCTATATAGAATGATATGTTTACTTTCAGTTACAATTTATAGACATGTTTCTGCTGACAGTGAATGATTTCCATGCGTGTGGGGGCGTTCCATTTTGTTTCCCTGGTTTTAGTTTTTCAAAAAGAGGCAGATTCTGGAAGCTGCAGGAAGTTTAGAGAATTAACATACTTTAAAAACTTATTTTTGTTTTGAAGTTTGCTTACATTTATCTGAAAATACTGAATTTTATACATCAACACATTTCCTGCAGAAAACGGCATAGAAAAATTGCTGTAAAATTGCTTTTAAATGGAAAAACACTGGGGAATAAAGTAATTGCAAAAAAGAGACACAAAAGAAAATTGTTTCAGTCTTTAAAGTTCAGAACGTTTTTCCCCAAATTGCCTTAACTGCAATTTTTCTCTTCCTAGAAAAAAAAATCATTCTTCAGGCAAATATCGTATGAATTAATGTTCTCCATTTATTCTTTTGTCTTAGTGCAAAACACAGATTTACATCTAGTAGTTCTGTAACATTTTTAAGTTGGCTCATTTTTACCAGAATGAATCCTACTTTTCTTTCTAATTTATTGCACGTTTAAGCTTTCCTTTTCATTGCAGTTTAAAATACTGATGGCATTTTTCATGCAGTCATAAGGTGCTTTGTATTTTTATAGTCTCTGCTGCTGCTATCTTACCTCATAAGGAATGGATCAGAGCGTGTTGTTACAAGTGCCAGAGAACACATTTATGATTTGCGATCCCTGGAAAATTACCACTTTGTAGGTGAGCGATAGAAGAATCTTATAAGCAAATTAAAGCAGTTGTTGGAGTTGTCAGTCACCTGAACCAGCTTAGAAGCTTCCCTGCTCTAATTAGAATGTGACTGTTGCTGGTTGTGTGAAGAGTGCAGAATCCAAGACGTGGGGCCCTAGAGTATTAATTAGTGAAGACAAGAACTTGCAGAAAAGACCGGCTAATAACAACAGAACCAACACAACATGAGTGTTTGGGTTTATATTAAAATATGCACTAGAGACTTGTTCCCTGTGGTGTATATAAAGGAATAGCTTTAATCATCTGGGAAGAAAGGTTAGAGCTCCAAAACATACACATCTGTTTGAAGCTAGGGATTTTTTCCCCTCCTACCAAATAATATTTACAGTGCTCAGGCAGCAAGCCAGTATTTTTTCTGAATAAAAAAAGAGGCTTTGAGAGGTGGAGCAAATTTTAGTGTGCAGTGCACGTCAGCTGATAAGATTTTTAAAATACTGATTTGAAACAAGATAGAGAGCTAGCAATTAGCATTTTAAAAAAACCGATTCATTTTTTTCCCCTTTTCAAATACCCCACCCCTTCCTAAAGAGTTGAGAAGCAAGGTTGTTTTAAGTGGGTTAAAACTGACAGGAAATGTGTTTTTAAGCATCATATTTTTCACTTTTTTTAAAGTGAGCTTTTTAGTAGATCAATGTGGGTTAGAAAACTGTAGAAACTAAAATTGTGCTCTAATGCTGTCACTTTAGGTTAAGATGAAATGTTGGCTATAAAAAGTATAATTTACATTCAATAAATAAAATTGCTTTAGAAAACATAACTTTAGCAGTTCTTGGGTTCATTTTATATAGAGATTTCTCCAAATGCTTCAGGTTAAAGTCTGTTCCCAATTTCTTTTTGTATGTGCCTTTTTTCAGATGAGAATAGCAAGGACCAAGGTATAAATATACGCCAGAAAGTGAAAGAAATGGTAGAATTTGCCCAGGATGATGACAGACTTCGTGAAGAAAGGAAAAAGGCAAAGAAAAACAAAGATAAATATGTTGGAGTTTCGTCAGACAGTGTTGGAGGATTCAGATACAGTAAGTCCAGCCTGGACAGGACAGGTGGTAGGTTTAGTGACATACAGTGGTATTTAAAAGTTGGTGAACCCTCTTGAATTTTCAGTATTTCTGCATAAATGTGACCTGAAACCTGATCTGTTCACATATAAGTCCTAAAACTGGACAGAAAGAACCTAGTCAAACAAACGAATCAAAAATCTTATACTTGTTCATTGATTTATTGAGGAAAATGATCCAAAGCTACATATTTGTGTGACAAAAAATAAGTATGAAATACAGGTGAAAAAGACACATAAGTGCATGGATACATGCATACTTAAACACATCATAATTTGATTGAAGTTAATTTGATATAAAGTACCTAAACAACTATATCTCAGGTGGAATAAGTAATCCTTGGTTAATGATGGTAATTGGAACTGGGAACTCATAAAGCATAACATCACATGACCATGCCAACTTACAGTTGCTTTCATTAGGCAAACCCCACAAGGTCCATAAGATTGGAACATCACATGGTCACCATTTGTAATCTACCAGCTTCCCCATTGCCTTTTTTTTTTTGTCGAAACCAGCAGTGAAGGTTGCAAATGGTGATTTCATGACTGCAGGACTTTCTGACATTGTAATTCAGACCTGGTTGCCAAGCGCCTGAATTGTCATCTGACCCACTGGGATGCTTCAATGGTTGCAACTACAAAGACCAATCCTATGTCTCCTCAGCACTGTCTTAACTTCAATTAGTAGCTGAGTGAGTGGTCACTGAACAGGGACTACCTATCTAGGAAAGGAACTGCCACATTTTTGAAGATTTATTACCCTAATATTGAAATAATTACTTTTTTCATGATGGCTTGGTTTATGTGAAGGGGAGCAGAACCATGTAGTTTTGTGTGCAAGTAAGTATTGATGACTTGAAATAAGGCTTTTGATGAATCCGCTTGGTGATCTTGAGAGAAATGAAACTAGTCATTTGCCATATTCTGTGAACTGTACTCATTTCATCTGGAGGGTCACAAATGAAGAAAGTTATCGCAGGCAGAAATTACTGAAACAACTTCATTGGCCCAGTTCTTGTACTGTCATAAAGTGACTGTCATCAGAGTTGAGGCTAGTCAAAAAACACAGCCATTGAACAGAAAGTAAGCAGATGAGATTGCTTTTTAATACCACATTCAGCTCCTGAAGCAGTTGTCCATACGTAAACCATTCCATGTATAGTGCAGCTGGTTTTGGTGGTCCATGACCAAACTGAAATGCACTTGTTTCAGATGTTTGTAAAATAAATGTGATGTGATGTGATGTGACAAGTAGAGATATCGTTGTTCCAAGCAGGAGTGGGAAAAGTGAGGAAAAAATGAGGCCGAGGGGCTTCCTTTGGGACAATGGCCCTTGATGCTGCTGAGGGGAAGAGAGGAGAGGGAGAAGAGAAGATTGGAAGACAGGAGGCCAATAAAAAGATGTCACCCTAGGAGGCTCTTCTAGATTGCCTTGCTTTCCTCAGCCCATAAACTGCTTCAGAAGCCCTCCAAACTTAGTTTCATCCTAAACCTGGAGCAACCAAGCTGTAGAGGAGCAGTGGAGGGTGGGCTGGTTGTTTTAGCAGTCCATGAACAATCCAAAAATATTTGTCAGAATTTCTGAAATCCAATAGTTTGGTTCAAGGTTGCAGTAGTTTTGTGTATGCTCCTGTTCTTTCCTATCCTGTCTTTTTTTTTTTCTGGATATGGAAGCATATTTTCTAACAAAGCACTGAGTTACTGTCACCAACAGATATTTTCCCCCAATAATGTCTGTGAGGGGCCCAGAAGCAGCCTTGTAAGTCAAGATGGTACATGGTGCTTTGCAGCAAGCCAGCTTCTCATATTAAATACTCTAAAAAGAAAGTTAAACGCAAATGGAGGCAAGGGACAAGGGATAGAATAGTGGACATATTGTCTCCATAGATGTTGTGTATACCTGTGATCATTTGGTGTGATGTATAAATGGAGCTGTGTGAGCAGAGGAGGGGCTTGGTAATTTCAGATTAGGGAAAATAACCTGCCATGAGGTAATGAAAGTGGGCAGAGAGAAATGTTCACATGTAAGTAATGTATGAGCTTGTATTTTACTACTCTTAGCGCATGTGCTACGGTATAACAGGGCTAAGTGCTTGTTCATGAATACAGAACAAAGTGATGTTGCACACAATCTAGTATCAGTACAGAACATCAATAAGTACACCTCAGCAATTATAGCTGAAATTCTTTGGGCCACTGTTTGATGGATTGCCCCCAAAAGAAATTAAATGAGAAGCTACTCTGAATTATTATGATACAAATGACAGGATTTTAATATAGGAAATAATCTGTATAATTTGGCCAGTATATATGTATATATTTTCAAATTAAAAGAATTTGGCAAACAAAATCACAATTTTGAGAATTTTAAATAAATCTGCAAGGGATTATATTCGGCTTTAAATCTTCCCTCTTGACTACCTAAACTGTATGGAATTTAAACCTAACCACATAAAACTGTATTTAAAAACAACTGAGGAAAACTGGCACCTTCTATTACAGTTCACAGCCAGTTGGCTCTCTTGCAAAGCAAATTTTGTTTATGTAGCTATTGGGGGAAAGGGGTGGGGAGAGGGTGGGAGAATGGGGAAATTAAAAACTCCTAACTAGCACATAAGGGGATAATGTGCTGCATCGTCATTAAAGACTTTAAAGAGAGTTTAAAATTGTTAACTGAGGCTAGAAATATTGCCGTCTTGCAGGGTTTGGTATGAGATCCCCATGACAGCCTGGTTAAGAGTGTACTAATGAACATTTATTATATTTGGACTTTTATTTGTCATACATGCTTTATATGAGCCTCATTTTATTGGGCAGAAAGATGCCTTTCTACTTGCTTTTACCGTGTTTAGCTTAGCATATTTGTCAACAATAATATCTTTTAACTATATTTTCTGGCAATAGAACATTATTATGTGCAATATAAAGTATTATATGTTAATTCGGCTCTGTAAAAATGCTTAAAATGTTTCTGTTGTTGTTTTTAACTCAGATTTAAGTTCCATTGTGAGTACAACTGCTAGTAGTAGTATTTTAGGGTTATTCACTTTTTTATTTTTTATTTTCATTCTTTGACTATCTGTTTACATTACATAGGTGAAAGGTACGATGCTGAACCCAAGTCAAAATGGGATGAGGAATGGGATAAAAACAAAGGTGGATTTCCTTTCAGCGATAAACTAGGCGAACTGAGTGATAAAATTGGGAGCACAATTGATGACACCATCAGCAAATTCCGAAGGAAAGACAGGGAGGATTCTCCAGAGAGATGCAGGTATTTCTGGCATCAGTCTTGTTTTTATGTAGTTCTTGTAATAGTTCTTTTAATGAGCTTTTAAATATTTGTTTACTGAAAAATTACATTTTCTGTGTCAAGCATCTTCTTCAAAGTGGTTTATAATCTAGTGTTTTAATATAAAATATGTTAGCTTTCTTGGAAGCAATATGGAAGCAATTTGTAATTTTCTTTTTCTAGGTTGCATTTCACTTTCCCAATTTATCCTACAACCTGAATATTTTCCGGAACTCTGTTCAACTTACACCTATTGTTCAGCAACCATTCAAAATTACAATGGCGCTGAACGAATGGTGGTTATAACTGATCCTCAGAGTTCTGACCATCCCCATACCCCTCAATCAAGTGATCACAATCTGGGTGCCTCATTATCACATGATCCCGATTTGCAACCTTCCCTGCTAGCTTCCCCAGAAAATCAATGGGGGATCCAGCAAAGATCGCAAGCTGCTGGGATAAGTCTTCCTCACTTGCACCCCAGCCCCCCTGTGCTCCCACCACACTGATCACACACACATGCTCTCTGTGCCTCTCCCACTATTTGTGTACCCTGCACAACCTCTGGGAGCTTCACCGCACCACCCCCACGTGTCCTGCCAACCCCCACCAAACCTCACACATACTCTCACAATGCTTCTCTTGTAGTCCCCTGTACTCTCACTGCGCTTCCTTCACACCCCTATTCCCCTTCAATCCTTGCTACACATCCCTTGCATCTTCAGGTGCCTGTTTGCACCCTCAACCTAGTATGTGCCAAGCTGGATGATTCTGAGAAATACTGAAGTGCTTCCTTCTGTGGTCTCTGTTATTGCCTTACCTTTACTGTAAAATATATGCATGTTCCAGATTATAGGTAATCTTTGTGTGTTCAATATGTATTACAGCGGTCTTTTCCTTTTTTATGAATAAGTAAGCATATCTTGTGATTGTATTGCAACTCTTAAGCGTAAGTTCTCTTTACTGTGGTTAATTTGATTTTCCAAGGCCCTGACAACCTGTCACACTAGATGGAGCAGTTGCACTTTCATCATTCCTGATTGACACCAGCCAACTTTTAGTCCTAGGCTCTGCTTCAATATATACTGTTTCAGGCAATGAGCCTGCCTCTTAATTAAAAAAAAAACCTTCATAGGACAGGGCATGAAAACAAAACAAAATATTGTATCCTAATATTGCTTGAGTTGGTTCTGTTTCTTTTGTCTTCTTGATATGTCCAGATCTGTAATGATTCATCCTACAGCTCAGGATGTGTCAGGGTTTATCCTTATGTGCTCAATTGAAAGCTACTTTATAGTAGTTATGTGGCAGGTGAGGTGATACCAAAATATATCCATACAACTGTTTCTTCAGTTTGCATAGGACTTGATCTGGCTACACCACAAAATCAAAATGTAAAGAATGATGAGCGGACATGGTTTATGTGCATTGGACTTTTGTAAGTTAGCCCATTTGATCTGAAAATTGTTTTCTGCGATGCACCAGTTTGCCCAGTTGAAGGTTACAAGGTATCAAACAGCCCTGAAAAGTTTTATATAGATAAAAAGTTATTTAACAGAGTAAATTCTATTATGTCTCAGTATTGCTATTGCTATTCTTTAGTATTAGTATTATATTATCTATTAATATATAATATATAATATTTTTAAATCAATATGTTGTACTATATTAGTATTCTTAGCATTTCTAAACATTGGTAAGCACAAGCAGATTCAAATGTATCGATCAACTGATTCATCAATAGACTGCAGTCTTGCTTCTATTAAAGTCTGCTCCAAATTTGACTACTCCCACTAATTTTGCCTAATATTAGTCATAATATTCACTAATACTGAACTTTTTTCTAAAATAGTTTTTGGTGAAATTTGTTTGTGATATTTTCCACTACTAAGCTGTAACATTTTTTTTTTTAAAGTAACACTTGTCCCAAAATATATTCCAGGCAGTACATATTATAATGAAAAAAACCTAATTCATAAGGTGTATGCTTTACTCTTATAACTTTACTCTTTTTACTTCGGCAAAAATAATTTGCATGCTTTAGTGGCTTGGTATATTCTAACCATAGAGTTGTCCAGCATTTCTCTTAGGTTCTTTCAGGTTTTGTCTTAATCCTGTTTAGCTCTAAGTTAAAGTTTATGGGAATTATATCATTACAGGGCCTGTCCTATAACTTGCTCAAAATGTGGAATGTCCCTTGCCTGGAAGTTGGGTTTTGGGTTTTAAGTCTAAGTTTGATCAAGTTGAATAGTAATTTCAGGGTAGTTTTGCTGATTATTTTCACTTCCTTTCTATATTCCATGTTGATGTTTTATTTGGTACATTTTCAAAATGCTTGTTTTATGATTATCTGTTTTAACACTTCTTAATGAGCAGCTTTGGAAATGCTTCTTGTATTTAAAAGTAGGATATGAATGAATGAACAAATGGAAAAATCATGTTGCAGTGCAACAGCACAGCTATATATAACATGGCTTGAACTTTTCCTATATTTTAGTAAGGACTTCTTTCTTTCAGAATAGTTAAAGAATCTTTATTTATTCTTATTTTATTTGGTTGGTGCTTTAGGCCCTCATATTATTCTTCCGCTGTAATCTGTGTTGGAAAGTGCTAGGAATTATGATCACTGGTTTTAATGAATTAAGCTACCTTTGCTGGCAAACAGCTAATATGCAGAGATACAATGGGGAAGCATAACTAAGTAATAGTTATAATAATAAGGCAAAGCCTGAATCACTGTTTAGTAGAAAACAAAGACTTTCCCAGAGGGATACTGTACAGTAGTTTGTGTGCCTCCATGCTGACAATAAGACAACCTTCTTTAAAAGAAAATGGTTTAGTGCCCTGTTGCATTATTCAACACAAACCTGGTGCAGCTAATTCTTGTTTGAGAACACGGTTATCTTTCAAGTTATTTCACAGCATATTCTTATTATTCAACAAGGCAGCTTCACCTCTAACATGAGCTGCAGTTTTGCCTTATCTTTTTTTTTCTGTAAAAAATACAAAATTTGAGTGGATTGGTAAGCCTTGTGTTCTTCATAGGCAAGGAATCGTAATTGCAGCCAATATAATCTATATAATAGAATGCATAATAGAGTTGCCTTATCATGGAGATAAGCAGCATATACATTTAATAAATGTCATCTTATACAAATTGCATTTTGAGTAATAAATTATAGCATAGTCACTAGAAAAAATGGGTTATCTTCTAAGGAGAATATCCACAGTAGTAATAAAATGTTGGTGAAGATCCAGTATTTCCAATGTCAGTGCCTTTCAGGGAAAAGAGAATTTTCTCAATCAGTAGAATTGATAGTGAAAAGTCTGGCAATGATTCAGCTCATCTTGCTTGATTGGGTATCCCAACCAAATATGCAGGTAACAGAATCCTTTCTGCTTTTATAAAATCTTAATCATAAAACTGACTAAGCACTTGGTGCTTTGGTATAGCACTGTGTACTAAAATTTGATTAGGATGTTGCTTAAATCTGTCAAAAATCAGGAACCAGGATAGAGGTCAAAAGTATTAAAACTTTATTTCATGCTACCGATACCTATATATAAGAATCTGAACTACTAACGGTCAAGATGAATTGGTATCAGATAAGAGTCAAGTAAGGCTGGACTTAGGTCTCTCACAAAGCATAGAGACTCCAGACTGATGATGCATTTGACCTTAGCTCAGCCTGGTCATTTCCTACAGTGTCAGATTTGAAAAATATTATAATTTGTAACCAAAATTTTATAATTAGTTTAAAAAAAACTTCATTGAAGTCTTTAAGCAGCAATTCCCACAATAATAAAAGTAGCAAATAGGTTGGAAGAGATTTTGGATTTTAAAATGGTACAATTTGGGTTTCTTGATTGAAATTCAGGCTTAGAAGATGCTCACAAGACGATTGTAGCACTGAATAATTTCTGGAAGTGTGTAAGATATTTCAAAGAGGTGTTTCAGAATTGGGACACTTTCAGGTGGTTGAAAGAATTTCAGAAATAAAATTGGAATAGCTTTTTCAAGTTAGCATTGCAATAGTAATTACCTCTCCAGTCTCTTTACTTATGTCTTCATATATCTAATAGGTGTGTTTTGGTTTTAATTTTCACAGTGATAGTGATGAAGAAAAGAAAGCTAGAAGAGGTAAATCACCAAAAGGTGAATTCAAAGATGAGGAGGAAACGGTGACCACAAAACACATCCACATTACACAAGCCACAGAGACCACCACAACCACCAGGCACAAACGCACGGCAAATCCTTCCAAAACTATTGACTTGGGAGCAGCTGCCCATTACACAGGAGACGGAGAAAGTCCAGACCAGAATGCTGAAGCTTACACGCCACAGTCAACAGCTAAGGTGAGAAAGTAACCAAAGACACCACTGTGAGTTAGAATTCTCATTCCTCTTAATCCAAATTGCTTTTGTTTAAAGTAATACATCTAAAAAAAGTTTTGGCTGTGCTGGAAGAGTCATTTATTGAAAACAGCAGGACTATTTTTGTGTTGAATGAACAATGGTTATTGGACGTCATGAGCATAAGAACCACAACATACCAGAAGTAGTGCCTGTGATTAAATAAATATGAGGTAACAGTCATAGGTTTGAGTTAGGTTGGTATCTCCAGATTCTCTTTTACAGCTCTAAGCATCTTCTGGAGAACCTACAGGCCCTTCCACACACTACAAAATTTTAGTCCTTGAGCTAGCTAAACTCTCACTAAGGCTACCTGGTCTAGACAGCCTATACAAGCTTTCACAAGAAGCCATCCCAGCTAGCAATCATTCTCTGTATAAGACTGCTTCTTTGGTAGGCTGCCTACTCCCACCAATGGTCTACTGCAGGGGTCCTCAAAATTTTTAAATAGGGGGTCAATTCAGGCTGTTGGGAGGCCGGGCCGGGTGGGTGTGGCTAGGTCATGTGGCTAGGTGGGTGTGGCTAGGCCATGTAACTAGGTGGGCGTGGCCAATTTAATAGTCCATTAAACTTCTGGAAGCAGAGGAGGTGAAAAACGGGCCATTTTCACCCATTTTTCGCCTCCTGGGTCGTCTGTGCACCCTATTGTTCACACACACCACCTCCAGAAGCATTTTCCAGGCAAAAACGGCTTGTTTTTTGGCATAAAAGGCCCATTTTCACCCATTTTTGGGCCTCCTGGGCCGTCTGTGCATCTCATTGTTCACACACACACACACACACCTCCAGAAGCATTCTGCATGCGAAAACCAGGCAAAAACAGCTTGTTTTGTAGCCAAAAACGCACTGTTTTTGCCCACTTATTGGCTTCCTTTCATACACTCCCACCTCCAGAGACATTCTGCAAGGTAAAATTGTTGGGATTACCTTTCAGTTCCAGCCCGCAGGGCTCCGGAAAACAAGTCCTGGCTCTGCTGAAGGTTGGGTGGGGCAATGTGGGCAGGGCAACCTCGTGGTCCTGCACGGGCTGGATTAATGGCTTTGGCGGGCCGTAGTTTGAGGACCCACAGTCTACTGGGAGGAGAGTAAACCAAACCACATTGCTGAGTAGACCGTTGGCTGCTGCATCACTTATTGCTGCTTCAGTGTCTACCCTGATTGAGCGCTTTTGATCTTAGCGCTTTTGATCCAATGAATTGATATTAAGTGATGTTAACGTATTTAAAACTGTTCAGTATTGTGCTGTACTTCACTGCAAACGGGTATTCCAGGTGCATGGGGATATAAACTGTCTTTGATTCAAAGATAAGACTTTGCAAACACAAGAGAACAAGGCTCAGATTTTGGACTCTACTAATTTTGCCTTCATCTTCTATAGTATTGCAAGTCAAATTTAGTTTTTGGCTTCAGTAAATGTTTCATTTACTGAAAAGAATGAGACAAATCTATTGGTATCCTTCTCTAAGTATCTGCAATACACGACCTTAACTGTTAAGGGCTTAGCATCACAAGTTGCTGTTTTATGGAATTAATCAAGCAGGCAACTTGAAAGGCTATTGAAGGGATTATAGAACAAAGGGACTTAGGGAAGTTCAAATACTAGAAATATTATCTATGTAGTGAGTATATGGAAACATAGCTTGTTTTTGCATAGATAACATGTATCAGTACTTCTCTGGTACCAGCCCTGGCAGGTATGTGCTATAATAAAGGGGAGTCCATATCATAAAAGAATCTAGAAAATACTGAGGAAAGGTTCAAGCACTTTTCTTCCCACCTTATCTACTTAAGCTTACTTAACCTCAATAGAAATTAATGCAGTTGTAAAATCAGCCACTGAGATACAGTTTTCTCAAGCTAAGCTGAATAAAGTGTAATCAGGTGGCACAATGTTTAATTATGTCCTAAATTAAAAGAAGGTTTGTTTATATCTCTTTCAGCCACCTGAAAGCAACTATAATTTAACAGACAACCGTTTAGCAGCACCCCTAAACAAATCATTTTCATCTGAATTGTCTACTGTCAAATATATCTATTTTCTTTGTTGTAAAATTGTTTTCTGTCAAATTACTTAATTTTAAAAATGACATCATAAAGATAAAGTTATTTTATTGGTTAGAATTTCCTCTTAGAGAGGAAAGAAGCTTGGACTCTGTTTTTTTTTTTTTTTAAAGCTTGCAAATTGCTGTAAATATTCTAGTAGTGAAGCCCTATTTGATCTGTACTGTATTTTTCTCTTGCTTTTTTTCCTTATGGGAACCAACCAACGGTACGAATAAATTAAAAGCATACAGTCTGCAGTCACATCCTAGAAAAAGACTCTGTTAAGAAATTATCTGTGGGAATTAAATGACCTCCACAGTACTTCAGATCATATGATTTCCTGCTCCATAGCCAATATGGCCGTTGCTGAGAACAATGGGAATTGAAATCCATACACCTGAAAAGTGCCAAGGTTGGGAACTACTGGCCCATAGTTTTACAGTACATCTTATATGAAAGAGCCTCTAGAGCAGTGGTTCCCAACCATTTTTTGGCCACTTAAGATCTCTAAAATCCTGATCCCCCTGCCCCATGACATATAATTCAGAAAGTGAACTCCTACTCACGGGGAGGAAGCCTCAAAGGCCATTAACTTGGTTTAAACAAGGTTCCAATTACCCCCATTAAAATTAAAATTGCCCCACTGTCGGGCATGGACCTCATGTTGGGAACCACTGCTCTAGAGGAGAACAGGGTCAGGATCAGTCCGTTGAAGGACCAATACAAGTAGTCCTCAACTTACAACAGTTCATTTAGTGACCGTTTGAAATTATAACAGCACTGAAAAAAGTGACTTATTACCATTTTTCACACTCAGTGACTGTTGCAGCATCCCTGTGGTCATATGATGAAAATTTAGATGCTTTGCAACTGGTTTATATTTATGACAGCTGCAGTGTTCTAGGATCATTGCGACCTTCTGACAAGCAAAGTCAATGGGGAAGCCAGATTCACTTAACAACCATGTTATGACAACTGTGACAAGATAGGTCATAAAATAGAGCAAAATTCGCTTAACAACAGGCTCATTTAGCAGTGAAAATTTGGGCCTCAGATGTGGACATAAGTCAAGGACTACCTGTATTTAGTATCTATTGCCCAGCTAAATGAAATATTGGATACCTACGTCACTGAAATTTTGGTCACTCCCACATCTATGGTTATTTTGGTGCTCAGTGTTAGGACCTACTACGGTACATAGCTAGGAACAAAACACTTTTAAGTTTTTTTTTCCACCTCCATTTTTCCTTTAAACTCAGAAATCAGTCACAGCGCATGTGACTGTAGGAACCACTATTCTGATGTACCTTTTCTCACAAAAGATGTTGTGGATTGTGTTACGCTTTCTTCGCTTGTTAGTCAGCGAAGTTTTTTTTGTTTTGTTTCCAATTATAATTTATCTAACAATGTGCTGCTAAACTAACGTATTGGAGAAAACATCATAAAATAAATTAAGGTGGGCCATTTGTCTATTTAATAATGCTGCAATGAGCAGATTTTCTAGAAGCTCATCAGGTATGCAGAGTTTACTATAACGTGTGCCAGCGTTCATGGACTATTAAAAAAAGATAAGGTGCTACAAGAAAAACAACTTTCCATCCATTGTTATTTGTGACTATACAGAAAAATATACATTATCGGATCACACATATTAAAATATAATGGCTTTATGAACTTATCACCTTTAATTATTTAATTATTGATAAGGAAATGAGCATTTTGGATATGATATACAGTATTCAAGAAGTTCATTTTCTTTCCTTGTGGAAATCTGGAGGGGGTATTGCAAATTCTTCATTTTTTCAACTCCTAATGTGGAGAGCAATCAAGCAATGGAATAGCTTTCCTTCAAAGGTTGTGGGTGTTCCATCACTGAAGGCTTTCCAAAAAAAAGAGAGAGAGAAGTTCATTTTCTAGCTTAGTAGTTTTATCAAATATAGAGAATTTAAAATATCAGTTGTTGTTTTATAAGAGCTGGTTTAAACCAACACATTAGCTTTGAACTATGTCAAATCCTATACTGAATTTTCTGTTAGTAGAAATGTTTTTCTGGACATGCATTGTTTTTTTCTTGTTTTTTCTATTTTTAATGTTGGCTTCTGGAGTTTGTCAGTTGTTAGCATTCCAAATAGCACCCAATATTAAATCAGAGTCCAAGGCAACGTATTGCTCAAAGTTCCAATTTATTAAGAGAGCCATATTGGCATATCTGGTGAAAACCCGAATCTGAAGCTTCCCGGTTTTCACCACCCAGGTGAAAGTTCAAGATCTTGCCCCCACACCCACAAGTCCATCACATGGTCCAATCCACGCTGGCAGTTTCACCAATCCAATTCTG
Organism: Pseudoxenodon macrops; assembly: GCA_032467955.1. Classification (NCBI taxonomy): domain Eukaryota; kingdom Metazoa; phylum Chordata; class Lepidosauria; order Squamata; family Pseudoxenodontidae; genus Pseudoxenodon; species Pseudoxenodon macrops. The sequence continues at coordinate 54,087 of JANHFT010003556.1, read as the reverse complement.
GTCAGGTGCAAAGACAAAGGATGACATTGACTTTCTAGAAAGAATTTTGTTATGGCTACATATCATCAACTGTTCAATCTCCCCTCCTATTTTCCCACAATAGAAAATACATAGTAGAAAATAGAAAGTGTGGCAGGCCAAAGATCCAAAAGGAAATATGGCTGCAGGCCTGACACCAGTCTTTTAAAATAAATAACACCATTTACACATTTGCTTACCTTAGATGGGATGCAATTTTCCACATAGGCTGGAAAGTAAATGTAGAATTAAAAATCTTCCAAGATTTGAACGCTGAATTTAAACCACAAATCAATTTTCAAATTAGCGATTACAGAGGGCTTAATAAGAATAAATAATGGGAATAGATATTTGTGAAGAGCTACAAGCATTTTATGAAAGGTTCCAATATCGATTTTAAGGAGCCAACTTCATATAGGTTCTTCTGTTATCTTTATTTTGAAACTTTTAAAAACTTTCTTCCTTTTTATATCTTTGCAAACACTAATGGGAAAAAATTGTTGAACTAAAATCCTAATAAAAGTCCTTTGATATGCTGATTTCTAGTCTTCCATTTTCTAATGTTTTTAATATGAATTTATTTCTAATAAGATTTCTTGGAATGTACACTCCTCGGCCTGTATCCAATAAAAGAGGAGCTTTATAATGCTACTATTTTGCTCAGTTTCATTTATATTATATATTTTTAAATAGTTCAATTGTGCTTGTCCTAGGTTTCTGGTAACAAGTCATCCAGTGATCTGGTTGATCTTTTGTTCGATGGTACAGACCCATCTGTTTCAACAGGTAAAGTGTATTTTCTGTTTTCCATTTGAGCTTAATTTTCTGTTTGAGATACAGGACAATGGAGATACTGCCTCATTATATAGATTAATACCAATAATACTGAGAAGGATTCATAATTAGTCTGTCAGGAATTATAGTGACTGGAATATGCAATCCAATCAATTTTCAGCCCTTAGCATGCTACACACATTGGAGAACAAGATAAATTATATTTCTAAATCTGTTGTATGCTATTTTGTAAACATTAATTTTTAATTTGTTTTTTCTAAATAAGCCTATCATCACAACTAAGAATTATATGTGAGCGCCATAAAAAGCCCAGCCAACTTTAACTATTTTTGAAAGCTATCCAAGATCATCTCCCAAGTTGAGTACTGGAATGGAGGATCATGCAGAAAGGCCAGGAATGTAAGCTATACTGGGGGGAGGGGGGAATCTAGGAGGCAATAGCAAGCAAGTTCCATATTTCTACCAGATTTTCTTTCAGATTGGATTGTTAACGATTTGCAAGATCTCAAGTATAAAACAAGGCTTTTTCGAACATTTTCAAACTTGAAAATGTTTCATTAGTCTTCCAGGTCCCATTCTCACAATAGAAATGCCCCACTTGTGGAAGCTGCAAAACCTGTGTTTCTCAACATGAGTTAGGACTATTGGCAGAAGAGAGGATGCTCTCATCCCTCTTGCTGCAGGAGGAAGTAACTTTGTCCATGTGTCTGATTAGCCCAACCTACTTAACATTATTATCCATGCCTGTCCCCCTCAAAGGTTTGGCAGTGAGTACCAAAAGATTCTCTGTCCTCTAGTTTAGGCGTTTTTTTAAGGAGAACACTTTTAAGAGAAGCTGAATACCAATGTGGGTATTTAGGAAGCTTTTAATAATGTGCATATTTTTGTACATGACTTCATTCTTTATCTCCAGGCATAGTTTTCTGAAATGTAATAAATAGCTAGTCTAGCCATTTGAAAATTTTGCTAAGATAGGATTATTCTAGTTTAGTTTCAAAATATAATTCATGTGTTTGTCCCTGTATACATGAATACATGTATGCATATTTTAAAATACACTGATTTGTGGATATGCTCTTGTGAACCAAGACACACAGTTCAGCCTTACTAGGATTTAATCACCCCCCTTTCTTAAAGCATACGCATTTGCTTATTAATACAAAGGTAGTGCCAAACATAGTTTATTTTCTTGGTCTTGATTATTTTAAAATATAAATATTTTGTTTATTTCTTTTTTTTTTAAATCATTCACTATCTTCTTTCTAAAAACAGATCATGTTTCTATCTAGATAAACATTACAGTAATGACCTAGTCTTGTAAAACAGGACCTTTTAAAAAATCTATTGACTTTTAAAAATCTATTGTCATGTAGATAAATAGTTTTTCGGGCAGTATATACAGTTCATAAAAGTAATGTGCTCCAGCAATACTCACAGCAGCAGTATGAATTAAATATATATGCTGTTCGGAACAATAATTTGTTATCTAACCTATAGCTCTCTCCTACTTAAAAATTAGAGGGCTTCCCTTAGTTCCTGTGTCTCACTGGACTTCTGCCAATTGGTTAGGCACAGAGCCAACTCTGCAGATGTGTGCAGGAGATGTAAAGGGAAGAAGAAACATACTTCCATGTGCTACTGGGACACTTTAGGCACATCCTTTAGTCAGATGGGAGCCACTTCCCTTTGAGTGAATCCTATGCAGCTGGACCTGAAGCAGAATGGGACTCCTATATTTGAGGATTCATCTAAAAGGCACCTTGGTTTCAAATACATTGAGCTTATAATGCTTGTGACTTATCAGCTCTCTAACCAATATATTCCTCTAAAAGCAATTGGTCACAGAGGCTTTAATTAGTTGTAGGCCAAAATTATCTTTCCCATGCATAGGTCAGTGGTAGTCGCAGAATGCGCTGCTTTACATAAAATATTGCTAAGAATATGCAAAATGCGGGTTTAGTAAAAGCAAACCTCTTTATAGTATTGGAATGAGTATGCATTGAAATGATATGCTACTTATGCTACTTATTTCTAATGATGTAGAAATAGCCAATTTCCATTGTATTTCCCCCCCCACGTTCCTGAATTAGATGTTCTGATTTAAACCACTTGAAGTCAGACAAGTCATTCACATGGAAGCTTTTTCAATAGGAATAATAGGGACCCGTCCCAGAAATTGCTTTATCCACAAGCACTTCCCAGTTGGATACAAAGTTCTTTGGATCTCAAACAGAAGAGAATATTTGTAGGTCAAGATTGAATTGTGAGGTCCTTTGTGCTCTCTGAGCTTGGTTGGTCTACCACTGATGACGTTAACCTAATTTGGTAATGAAATAGCTGCAAGAAAACAATCAAGTTTAGAGAATATCAAGGAGCCCACAGTCTTTGGATCCCACTCTCAAACCATATCCTATATAGTTTGTTTAATAACTGAATGCTGTTTTTGTCTGTTACAACAGATGAAGAGTAGTTCTAGCATTTTAGCATTATTAGCTGTAAACACTTTATGAAAACAGAGTATGTAGATCTTTCTTCTGAATGCTGACGGCTGGAAAGTACCATATTTTTTGGAATATAAGACGCACCTGAGTAAAAAATGTTCCTTAGTTTTTGGGGAGGAAAATAGGGGGGGAAATCTGCCTACCAGATATTCATCTGTTAGCATCCTTAGTCTGGTCAGCTTCAGCACATTATTTTATCCTCTGGTTAGGACTGGGGGAAAAAGCTTCTAAAGCACAGCTGATAGAGAGAAGCAGTGAAAAAAGCCTGCAAAGACTTAGGGCTGAAAAAAAAGCTTCTTCGGAGGGAGTAGCAATGAAAAAAGCCTGTAAAGATCGCTTTACTCTTCACTCACCTCATTAGATCTGAAAAAAAGCTTTGAAAAAACTACATTTGGAGCATAAAACACACCCAAATTATCAGCCTCTTTTAGGAGTGGGGGTGGAGTGCATCTTATACTCCGAAATATATGGTAATCTATTCTGCTTTCTGTGTTCTGATGGAAGTTAAACTTATCTCTCTTTCCACACCATATCAACATTTAGAAGATGTCCTAGGGATGAAATGTATTACTAGCTTGCTACCCCAAATAATGTCATTGCTGGCCTAAGGAGGCATATAGAGTTAGTTTATTATGGCCATGTTCACTCTGGAGTCTTTTTATGTAGCTGCTGTCCTTCATAAGCAGATAAGCACTGTCCTTGGCTAGTTTGAAATTTATTGTGTGTGGCATTGGTCCAAATGGTCCATACCACAAAATAGGTCTAAAGTAAATTTTAGTTCTGTAAAAGAAAGGGTCAGGAAAATGTATGCTGCAAAGAATTTCTTCATTTTCCTTCTGCAAGAGCTTTTCATAGAAATTTAGCAGTTTCCTCAGCAATTTCACCTTGGAATTTAGCTAGTATTTATCATTCTAGGATGACAGTTAAATTGAGGGTTTTTTTTGTCCTGTGTTGTCTTAAATATGTGTTTAAGACTATATTTTTGGGAAGTTTTTAATTATCAAACTTTCCTGAAACTCGTATACTGTCCAACACAGTGTAGATGTATTGTGTAAAATTGTACAATGATAAATCCTATTCATCTTAGTCCTTTTCTTTGTATGTGTGTGTGTCTTGTACAACGTCTAACTATTTGAATCATTGAGGTGATGTCCAGCTTTTCATAAATGGTTAGCATGAACCCACCCACTCTGTCATTATTTTAAATCAGTACCATAAAATAGCATTGCCTTTCTGTAAGCATCACAGAATAATTAACAATATAAGAATTTGAGTCAGATGTGGAGTCTATTTTCAGCATTTCTTATTTCGTAACAAATCAGTGTACATTCCAAAATTAGAGGCTTCTGTTTGAGAGTCAAGCCAGCCAACCTAACCTTGACTACAAATGGCATTAAAAAGAAATACAAGTACACATGTTGTAGAAAGGGAATTATTCATTTTATTGCTGCTAGCCATTTATTAAAAAAGGAGATGGTTCTAGTTTAATTAACTGAGTTGAGAGCAGCAGATGGAACAGAATGTCTTGCAGCGATAAGACAATTCCGAAATGGTACCAGATGTTGAAAACTGTCCCTGGTGTTGTTTGAGTGCAACACAGATGTTACAGTCCCACCTGGCTAGTTTCTAAGCACTGCAGGCTAAACAGCTGTGATGTAACCCATATAATGTACACAGGCAGTAAAAGTAGAATAATTGAGCCACTGCTACTTCCTATAAGGATGTGACCACTCAGAGATGACATTTTTTTAAGGACAAATGAAGAGTAAGGCCAACTTTTTAGTACTTTCAGGGGAAGAAAGGAGCTAATTAATACATTGTCCAGGAAGCTCAAATTCCTGTATTAATGAGAGGTTGATTGTGCAGCAATGAACATCGGCTCGAATAAACACTCTGCAAAGGCTCATTAACATATACAGGTTTAAAAAATTAAAGAGCAGCTTTTCTCCTGAGTCTAATAGCAGTTTTAGAGGGGGCTGGATTTTTTTAAAATTCCAGTTATGGAATAATACCTCCTGAAGTATCGCAGCCCGAATTTTTGTCCATCAATCTTGTCTAACCGGTAACACCAAATGTATAGTAGTGCTAAGCTTAAATTTTAATACATTTTTCTCTTTTGATTGATAAAATATTGTTGGGAAGAATAATTGAAGTACTGAAGTACTTTTTGAATTAAATGGTTTCAGTTCTGGAAAGAGAGTATGTCAACATATAAAAAATAAACCCCAGTTTAGATTATATGACTTAAAACGTGGAATTGTTTTCATGCTTTCACTTGTTCAAGATTTAATTTGTGCAAAGTCAGTTTAAATGTTGTATTGCCGGCAGTGTAATAAGCAAAAAGAGGAGGATGTTATTTTATTTTATTTAAAAACCAACCATTATTCTGTGTCTTGTTTGATTAGAATTGTTTTAACTCTTGCCACTATAATAACAGACTTTGTCTATAGTAATTTTTTATGAGTTATGGCAAGCATTATATCATGCGGCCTTAGAAACTCTTTTCATTACTATAAACAGTATGTCACAGAAGTGAGTACACCCCCTCACATTTTGTAAATATTTAAGTATATCTTTTCATGTGACAATACTGAAGAAATGACATGGCTACAATATAAAGTAGTGAGTATACAGCTTGTATAACAATGTAAATGTGCTGTCGCCTCAAAATAACGCAACACATAGTCATTAATGTCAAAACTGCTGGCAACAAAAGTGAGTACACCCCTAAGTGATAATGTCCAAATGGGGCCAAAGTAGCTGCTTTCCCTCCCTGATGTCATGTGGCTCGTTAGTGGTACAAGGTCTCAGGTGTGAAGGGGAAGCAGGTGTGTTAAATTTGGTGTTATTGCTCTCACTTTCATACTGGTCACTGGAAGTTCAACATGGCGCCTTATGGCAATGAACTTTCTGAGGATCTGAAAAAATGATTTATGGGTCTACATAAAGATGGCCTAGGCCAGTGATGGGGAACCTTTTTGGCATTGAGTGCCGAAAAGGTCATGTGGAAATGTTTTGCAGCCGCTTGTCATGGCCACACTCCAGAAAAGCTGAACTTACGGGTTCTAGCATGCATGCGCATCTGACAATCAGCTGGCTGGCACACATGCACACACCAGTTTTTGGCAGTGCCGCATGCGTGAAAGACAGCTGATCATTGCATGTGCATGACAAACAGGCAAGGCTGCTCGTGCTGGGCGACATGCCATAGGTTCGCCATCATTGGCCTAGGCTATAAGAAGATTGCCAAGACCCTGAAACTAAGCTGCAGCATGGTGGCCAAGACCATACAGCAGTTTAACAGGACAGGTTCCACTCAGAACAGGCCTTGTCATGCTCAACCAAAGAAATTCACATGAAAAGATATACTTAAATATTTACAAAATGTGAGGGGTGTACTCACTTCTGTGACATATTGTATCTTCTGTTAGTTGTTCATAGATGTGCTCCATTAGTCTTGTCTGTCATACATAATAGCTGTTGCAGTCCTTGAGCTACCTATTTTCTTTGATTTGATATCTATATCTATCTCTCTATCTGTCTATATATCTATAATCATCATCATGGAGATGATGAAACTAATAATAATTACTCAGTTTATAATTTTTATTTTTGTGTGTTCACCTTAAAAAAAATTATTCTGGCAACACAAACACAAATGTATCTTCTTTCCCAACAGTAGTTTCACCCTCAGTACCAAGTAACCTGCAGTCAGGAATGGTAGGATATAGGTTGCAATTTTTATAGTGAAGTGGAGGCTAGAAGGATGTTACTTTCCTGCTCCTATTCCTTTTTTTCTTTTTCAAGACAATGTAAATACTGTATGTGGATGAATAAACGAATAAACCCATGATATCAAGGTCAATAATTCCATGGATAGCTTCATGGAAGTTGAACTTTAAAAATACATTGAGTCTCTAGAAAGAGTGCAGAGAAGAGCAACAAAGATGATTAGGGGACTGGAGGCTAAAGCAGATGAAAAACGGTTGCAGGAACTGAGTATGCCTAGTTTAATGAAAAGAAGGACTATGGAAGACATGATAGCAGTGTTCCAATATCTCAGTGGTTGCCACAAAAGAAGAGGGGGTCAAACTGTTCTCCAAAGCACCTGATAAGGTAGGATAAGAATTAATGGATGGAAACTAACCAAGGAGAGAAGCAACTTAGAACTAAGGAGAAATCTCCTAACAGTTAGAACAATTAATCAGTGGAACAACTTGCCTCCAGAAGTTGTGAATGCTCCAACACTGGAAGTTTTAAAGAGGATATTAGATAACCAATTGTCTGAAGTGGTGTAGGGTTTCCTGCCTAGGCAGGGGGATGGACTAGAAGACCTCCAAGATCCCTTCCAACTCTATTATTTCTATTCTATTCTATTCTATTCTATTCTATTCTATTCTATCCTCCTCACCAACTATAGTCAGATAGTCAGGAGAAAAACTACCTCTTCGCCTCACCTCCATGATTATTTTCCTGTATAGAATTGCTACCTTCACTATAGATGGAAGTTTAGCTCTTAAAAGGATTTTTGAAAGGGGAAAAAAAACCATGAATGATTATGGTTCTGTGCCATGTTGCATGAAGTCCTTATTGATGCAGGAACATAGAGACCAGTACTTTATAAACTTCTTTATAAACTTAGAAAATCTGTAAGCAGATGCTTCTTAAATTTCTTCCTTTGGTTTTCCCACCTGCATCTGGATAGGTTTGTCACCCAGTCTAGTGTGTGGGAGAAGGACGCCTGTAAATGAATTTAAATTGCTTCACCAGGAGCCTTTCTGGAATACAAAACTGAAAATTGCCACCAACAGATGTGTGTGGTTAGGGGGGAGAGACTAATTTTGGAGATATCCAAAGACACATTTTTGACATAAATCATCTGCAATCTTTTTAGCCTACTATCCCTTAAAGAACTGCAAAATAGCTAAAGCCCATAGTCCTAAAAGTTGGAGAAAAGGAATGGGATTATTGGAATTATGCTCTGATTTGGGAACTCAAATCCCGGGGGAGGCTGTACCCACATCAAAGTTCTCCGGTAGTTACTGGCTATAATTTCAGAATCAGAATCAATCAGAATCAAAACTCGAAGGTGTTTTAATCCAGCCTCCTGCTCATACAGGAGACTCTATGACTTCTTGTTTCTATTGTTTCCTGATTGCTTATTTGTACCCTATGGCTATCATTACGTGTTGCACCTTATCATTCTTGACAAATGTATC